>CM068754.1:4454356-4598091 GCA_035084275.1 Hydrolagus colliei | reverse complement strand
TCCCCCCCCCCCCCCCCCCCCATCAAAAGAAAAGTTTTTTGTTTAGCTGTGTTTGGTTGTGTTTAGCTGTGTTTGGTTGTGTTTGGTCGAAAATGTCAAGGAGGGAGTGGGGTGGGGGGTTGGGGGGGGGGGGGGGCAGGGGGAGAGAGAGTGAGGTGGGGGAGAGAGAAAGAGGGAGGGAGGGGGGGGGGGATAGGGAGAGATAGGGTTTGGAGGGGGGGGGGGGGGGGGGTCACTAAAACAGCACCAGGATCTGTCAACATCTGTCTGCGGTGTGAGACTGAGTGCGAGTGAGTGAGAGTATGTGTGTGAGTGTGTGTGCGAGTGAATGTGTGTGAGTGAGAGTGAGTGAGTGAGTGAATGTGAGAGTGAGTGTGTGTGCGAGAGAGTGAGTGAGTGTGAGAGAGAGTGATTGGGGGAGAAAGTGAGAGAGTGAGTGTGAGTGAGAGAGAGAGAGTGATTGGGGGAGAAAGTGAGAGAGTGAGTGTGAGTGGGAGAGAGAGAGAGAGTGATTGGGGGAGAAAGTGAGAGAGTGAGTGTGAGTGAGAGAGAGAGAGTGATTGGGGGAGAAAGTGAGAGAGTGAGTGTGAGTGAGAGAGAGAGAGAGAGTGATTGGGGGAGAAAGTGAGAGAATGAGTGAGTGAGTGTGAGTGAGAGAGAGAGAGTGATTGGGGAGAAAGTGAGAGTGTGAGTGAGAGAGAGAGAGTGATTGGGGGAGAGAGAGAGAGTGAGTGAGTGTGTGTGTTCCTTACTGTATCGTTTCATTCCAAGTGAAATCTACTCGGGATAGAAAGGGGAGGAAGGGAGGACGAGAAAGAGAGAGAAAGGAGATCGCTGAGGTTCTGCTCTGCCCGGCTGGCACAGAGTAAACTTGTTAACATTACGAGAGAGTATTTTCTTGGTGGGTGAGTTTGGGGGGGTGAAAAAAGAGAGGAAAACAAAAAGGAAAGCTCCACCCAGCCACCCTCACAAAGGCAGAACTCCTACAACCCAGTGAGTGGCGCTGAATGGAGACTCGCTTTGTGGCCAGGGCTCTGGAAATGAAATGGAAAGTTATTCAGAGTGACAGCCAGTCATTGGGTTTGGCTTTGAGATGCTGAATGGTTGCAATTCTGGTTCTATTCTAAGCGGTTTGGAAAGAGCTGCTATGAGGGTGGGGGGGGGGGGGGTACGAGAAGAAAGTTTCTAACTCAATTAGTATCGCCCGACACGTTCGTTTAGTATGGGATTTATTTCACAGCTTTTTCAGAAATTTACCAAAGAATAAGAATAAGAATAATCCTTGTATTTGATATATAGCGCCCTGTCGTGTCATTGAGACGTCTCAAAGCTTTGTTTGCGTAGCCCCCTTCAGCGTGGGGCAGTGTCTCGGAGTGGCGGGGGGGGGGGGGGGGCGGTGGGGCGAGATGCTGAGCCAGGGGGCGGCGAGGGAGGGGGTGACCGAGAGCGTGATCGAAGAGGAGGTCCTTCGGTCTTGGGGAAGTGAGTGAGAGCGGGAAGGTCCTCGCAGGGTCAGCGAGAGCAAGATTGGAGACGCTTCGGGCCGCACCAGGCGCCGTGCCGCACGAGAGCCGGGGTAGAAAGATCCCAGAGGAAGGAAAGAGACTGGCACTGACCTCACGAGTGAAATCTCCGCCAATCCGTTAAGAGGAGCTCGCAAAGGTGGAAGCCACGCTCGAGCGGAATAGGAAGTAACCTATCTCAGCACAAACACTGTCAGGGGAGGGCGGGAGAGACAGAGAAAAGCAACAAGAAGCAAAGAAATAGGTTTAAGAGGAATGCACCCACACAAGCTTGTTAAAGTCCCTGGCTTGGCGTCTAGACTCCTTATCTCTGTGCTTCAGGCATTCAGGTGGGAAGCATTAATGACTTCATAAGTTGGCGTCAGTTCTAGTTCTCTATTCAGCTTAGTGCAGTTTAGCAGAGCTGCTTTCTTGGGGGTAGGAAGGGTAATTGGGTGGGGGGGAGGGAAGTGTGAGCTGATTTTTTGAATGTAATTTTAATTTAATCAAAAGATGATTGCTATCCAACCTCCCCCCCCCCTCTGGTGTTACAGTAAAATTACTAGTTATTCACAGCAAGCTACACTGATCCAGGTGAAACAGGCACTTGGCGACTTCATTCCTATTAGCATTTATAATCGTAGGTTTTAAAAGTGTGTTTGTCACAGAATACCTTGTCAATCTTGTGAGCCACTTTGAGGCATCTCGGAGACAGGCTATACTCATAATCGTTGCATTTGATATCGATGCCTTATCGTGCCGTTGAGACGTCTCAAATTACTTTCTCAGAATATATTGTATAGTGGGTTGACTGTGTATTGTGTGGGTGAAACATCGCTGCTATATCAAAGGCAAGGGCACTATAGTGTTTGCAGTGGCTACCGACACCTCTTATGAATCTGTTCACCGTAATCTGGATTTCCCAGAGCTCGGATCAATATCCAGGTCCCAGCTCTCCGGTGAGGCTTTCTGACAATGAGGGCAAATTAGTTCCTGAGCTGACAAGTGTCAATTGTGACGAGCGGGGACCTGTAATGTGCCATGTGCTCAGTCAGTCGGGGAAATAAACAAGCAAATCGCCGTGCTGGAGGTAACGTGAAAACCCTGAATGCCGGGGGAGAAAACTCAGGGCAGGTCAGACAGAGAAAAACATCAACGTCTGGTGCGTGACTCTTTAATAATAATAATCCTTGCCTTTGATATAGTGCTTTATCACATCGTTTACACATCTCAACCGCAACAAAATGCCATTTGTAATTTGTAAGGCCTCCATGGCCTCTCCCCACCCTACCTCTGCGACTTCCTAACCCCCTATCAACCTGCACGCCCCCTCCGCTCAGCAGGCTCCAGCCTGCTCCGTGTCCCCCGACCCACCCGCCCACCATTGCCGGACGAGCCGTCAGCCAATCTGCTCCTAACCTCTGGAATTCCATCCCGCAGTCCCTCTGCCGCGCCTCCTCCTATTGAAATATTGACTGTCCAGTGCCTTGAGACGTCCTCCTGACATGAAAGATGCTACAAGTGTAATGTTGTTGTATAGCATACAGGAGATATACCATATGTTTCACAGGAGATCCTGTAGAGTGGAGTGACTGTGTATTTTGTGGGCGAAATGTGGCGGCGAAATGCGGCAGTGTCCCTCAGGCAGCCACGGAGTGAGTGAACAAGTTTATTTGGGAAGGATTGTTGGCCGGGACACAGGGAGTCAGAAAGTCTTTTTGAATAGGCCCAGAGTATCTTTAATGTCCACCTGAAACAGGCATACGAGACCACGGTTTAACGTCTCATCTGATGAGAAGTGCTAGGATGAGGCTGGGAAGTCCCTTTAAGGGATCGAGGAAAACATCAGATTAAACAAAGTTATGAAGAATCCGAGCACTTAAAACACTTAACTGCAGCGACAGTAATTTCACAAAAGAAACTAATGGGTCATTAACAGGTGTGAAATAGGGAAAGTGCTGTACACCTGGCGAATATACTCTTTGCTTTGAGAAGCAAAGTGGTGAAAAGCACGACATCAAGGATTATTATTATCGTGGGGACGTAAGCAAAAGTGTGACCACAGCAAGTGCGAGTTCATTCCAGTACAATTTGGTTGCATGGGAGGGTGTGGATAATGCAGGAGGCAGTGGGAAGTCTGAAGATATTAAAGTCAAAGTTGAAGCCAACTATTTGCAGGCTTTAATGAAGAGCGATCAGTAGGAAATCGAATGTGTAAAGTCATCCATTCAGTGAAACAACTTCAATCCAGGAAGAACAAGTTTATCGCTCACCGTTATCTCTTACTCACTGCGGTTTATCATAAATGCCCCCATTTTTGCTCTTGAATTATTCTTGGGATGTCTTTGGGACATCCTCCCAACATGAATTTACACATGGAAATTGGCCATTGTATTGCATTGTGTTCCATTGCATATAACCACTTTGTATCTGCTCCTGCCAAAACATTCAGACTACTTTTTGGGACAAACTTTTTTCCAGGGCAGCTCACACCAGACACAGGAGGTGCGCTTGCTTTAACTGTCATTAAAAATATTCACTTAATTTGCTTTAACCGTAAGAGTTAATTGCGTGCCTCAGTAAGACTTGCTTTTTTTTGAACACCTTATTCGGTCAAAATGCGTTAAAGTCCTTAATGAGTAATACTATCAATTACTCTTAACGGGTAATTATAGTGACTGGTGTTGTTGGCAGGGACATCAGTAATTTCCCACAAAGTGCCATGAGGTGACTGATCGATTAATCAGTGGAATTGTTGGCCAGCACACATGGACAAACACATTTCTTTTTTCAAATAGTGCCATGGGATCTTTAACGTCCACCTGAACAGGCAGATGGGACCTCGATTTAACACCTCCACCGAAAGATGGAATCACCAACAGGTTGAAAGCTAGTTTTAGCTGTTTAGCATTTTAGCAACCGTTAACTTGTGCTGTCAGCCTATTGCTCTGTGTGATGTTACTCCTGCTTTTAGATAAATGTATGTTCGATAATTGGGAACTCCAAGCTGGAGCCTCTCTGCCCTTGTCCGCTCTCTCCCTTCTCAAAACCTTTGTTTTCAACCCCTCTTTTGGTCACCTCTCCCCTCCTCCTTACTCAGCTCTTCTCCACCCACCCACCCATCCCACTCCAGCTTGGACTCTCAGTTTGTAAGGCGCTCTGAGAAGTCCACTCAACATGAAAGTAAGTTGAGAGTGCATCCTGTATCAATGTAAAATTGTTTCAGTTTAGTTTGTGTGACACTCTTTATGAGTGTGAGTGTATATGTGCGGGTGTATTATTAACTTAGACTGAAGAACAATGTGATCTGAAGGGAAAGAGAGCCTTTTAAAAGATGTCATAGATACTGTAATGGCATTGGCTTTGAATCAAGCTTGAGTTGGGTAGATACCTGAAAGCCAGATTGGCGCATATCTGGTGAACAGCATCAGGGTACATTCACAAACCATTACCCAAGGACAGACACGACTGTTTTGAATCTGATCTGAGTAGAATCTATCTCCTGTGGTTCGGGAGAGCTTTAAAAATAATTAGTTAAACCATTCCGTTTGCCCACTAAGCATGCAGTCACTCCACTTTACAGTGCATCCTATGAAGTGTTTTGAGACGCGCTTTCGACGTGAAAGGCGCTTTATCATACGTAAGGAAGATTATTAATAATTTTTTTCTAAACAAAATTGTTTAGGGCTGATTTCAATCTTAAAACGCAGCTTCCGATGGGTTGCTCGGAGGAGAAACAATGAAGTGAGATTGCACAATGCAAATGATCACATGGAATGCATTATGAAAACCACAAATTTCACCCCCTATTAAAGATAATTGCACGTTCTGGCAGCTAATGACATTGTCTTCGCCCACCGCATTGTTGTGTAAAGCTCACAAGCCCCAATAGTGTCTAGCATTTGATAGTACCATTCCCAAATGGACGGATATCTTCAGAAATGTGCACAATCTTTCTTTCAACTAAACACATTGGAATTAAAGTGAAAGCCGGAAATGATATATCCGTAAATTGTACTCTTTGCATTTAATACAGCGCATTATCATGTCTTCGAGAACGTCTCAAAGCGCTTCACTGTATGTACAGCACTGACAAATCAATTGACTGTATATTTTGTGGGCAAATAAGTGTCCCGTCAACAGTGCAGCTGAAAAAATCACATGCCATTAATATTGCGGGCTGGGTTTTGTTGAGAAGAATCCGCGACTGCGGTGGTTTCAGGTTGTCAGTGAGTAATGAGTCAGTTAAATGGATGTACTGATGGATTAGAGTACGAGGGCGAGACAGGTCTGTGTACTCTCTGAAAACCCACTGCTTTCAAAGGTATTTTGTAAACACTGAACGGAACAGAGGATTTTAAGGAGAGAGGAACGCCCATCTCATTAAAAACACAAAGCCACAGAATTGTAGAACTTTACCATTTTAACATTTGCCTCAATAAACAATGTGAGCGGCAGAGAAATTAAGCCGGAAACTTACAGCGTGGTGCTCCTGTAGCTCAGTGGGTGGAGCACTTGCCTTACAAGCCTGTGTTCTAATCCAGCCATGTCAGGGCGAAGCCGTGGGCAAATTTCCTTGCTCCACACGCCTAATAGTAATCCATTCCACAAAATCAATAATAAAAAAATGTTCATTTCAATCCACGACGGTTTGTGGGACACTGCTGTGCACGATTGGCTGCCGCGTTTCGCCCACAAATATACAGTCAATTCACGTAATAGTATATCCTGTGAAGCGCTTTGAGACGTCTGGAAGCCATGAAAAGTGCTGTATCAAATACAAGGATTATTGGTATTTATTATAACAATAATAATTACATTTGATATAGTGCCTTATCACGATTGTTCAGATGTCTCAAAGCTATATGTACTGTAAAGTGTGAACTTTTGTGGGCTACTCCGAATACCTATATTTCCAGTAAGCTTTCTGACTCTGCTCTCAGACAGTAAATGGCCCTTGATGACTGAGCTGTGTTTAAAGTCCTATTGTACACAATCTTATTGACACCTGTTTTGCCTCTACTATCTAGTTTGGTGCAAACGACTTTGATTCATAATTATCAATTTGTTTTAAACAAAGTGTCTCTCCCCCTCCCCCCCCCCCCCCCGCCCACAAAATGTCAATTTATCACAGGATATGCTGTAAGCCATAGTGACTGTATATTGGAGCTCCTGTAGTTCAGTGGTTAGAGCACTCGCTTTACAAGTGTGAGACTTGTGTTCGAATCCAGGCAGATCAGGGTGAAACCTTGGGCAAGTTTCCCTACTCCACACGCCTAATAATAATCCGTCAAATAAAACCACAATAATGAAAATTAGTCATTTCAATCCACGGCTGTTTGTGAGACACTGCTGTGTGCAATTGGCTGCCGTGTTTTGCTCACAAGTATACAGTCAATTCACTTTACAGTATATTCTGGGAAGAGCTTTGAGGCGTCGGTTAGATGTGAAAAGTGCCATATCAAATGCAAGGATTATTATTGCAATATTATTGTGGGTTGGCATGCCAGCTAATTGGGCACATAGCAACGTTCTGCAAACAGCCATTAAACTATCAGAAACACAAGTGATTATTCACTTCCACCATTTCAGGGGAGACATCCCACCAGTCTCTATTTATCCAGCATTTCAGAGCATCTAGAATTTAGTAAATCCTTAAATTTGTGACCTGTTACGTTCTTTTTAAGTACTGCAAGAAACCACTCTCAGGGTTAAGACTGAAGAGTTTTCCAAAATTCCACACATTCGGGGAACACAGAATCGATCTAAACCCAGGTGAAATTTCTCCCCTTAATTTGTTCGATTTTTAAAAAAAAATTCCCCTCTATCTGTAACATCAAGTAGCTACCAACACAGAACTGAAACTCTCCAAACATATTTGTTGTAAAGAGAAAGTTTTAATTCCTGATATCAGTATACTTTTTGCTGTTTACCCTCTTTACCCCCCTCCCCCCACCCACCCCACTCCACCCCACCCACCCCCTTCCTAAAGAATGGAAGGTTACTTGTAGTTCACCATTTGGGGGCTGTAGTAATTTCAGGGAGGTGAGATGCAAAAAAAGCTTGCGTCTAAACCCGAACTTGTAAGTAGTGAAGTTGGTTGTTTATAATAACATAGCTCTGATTGACCGATGTTCAATTATGCCCCATTATTCCTGCTATGCCACTGATCTGAAATCAGGGGAGGGGGGAAATACCCATAGCATTCAGCGGCAGACTTTGAAGCACCTGCAAACTAACAGTGAGAACAGGGTCTGACGGTCAGGGGATACCTGCCTTTGAATGTGACTAATTGCTGTTGGTATTCAGTCGGTGAAACTGAGAAAACATCCGTTTCATTAACAGGGCTTCAGATAAAGCCCCCACATACTTCAGATGCTCTTTCACTGAGATCACATTGAATACTCCAAGCTGGGCTCTGGTTACTTTCAATAGCATTAACCTTAATACCGAGAACAGTCTTTCCCATGCATTTCTAACCAGCCTGACAATCTTCTCTCATTATCCCCAGGGGGAGGAGGAATGAACTTTCTTTCCCCTCAAAACATAACTTGATCTATCAGAAGTTGCCAGCGGAGCTAAAACACATGTAACTCTTTTTGCCAGCATACCTACCTCAGTCACTCGCTCAATTTACTACAGGTCATTAATATTTTTTTTACACACACACCCCCTGAATGCTGCAGTGTTTGAATCAGAATTCAAGCATGTTAATCTTTTGACCCCCCAAAAATTGAACCTTTAGCTTACTCACTGAACGGAACTTAAAGTCTTTCTATTCAACAACATAAATGCCAAGTACTTGCCAATTGCAACCTATCATTTATCAATCTAACTTGGGGGAACATTCCATAGTAAAGTTAAGAAGAAAATGACAATAGACCTGCTATCACAGAATTGTGAAAAAGTCTTCAGTTTGCCCTTTTAAGGCAGGATCTGGACACGCAAGTAGAATTTTTAGATGAGTCATTACCCGATGCCTGATTTCTTTACAATAAAGACTCGTAGGAGTCCTATAACTCAGTGGTTAAAGCTCTCTCCTTGCAAGCGAGAGTCCCAGTTTGTAGGATCCTGCTGTGCTCCCATGTTTCTCCCACAAATTATACATTCAAGCCACTTTACAGTATATTCTGTGAAGCGCTTTGGGACCCCTGGAAGATGTAAAAAGCGCTGTATCCAATGTAAAGATTATTATTATCAATAATGAAAGTTGTGCACACCGCACTATATTATTGCTCAATTGCTGCATTCGTTGGCTTTGTGGTTCTTTTGTACTCACAGTCAACAGGTTGTGTCTGAGTCAGAATATTGTTGACATTGTGCAATGTATTGTATACTTTGGGGCAATGTATGTATCACAGATTGACAGGCCCCACAATGCTATCCTTAACTTTTAATATTAACTTTCCTGAAGCGGATAGGAGAAATGTAAAAAATAGTAATACAGACTAGTTCCTGATTCAACTCAACAGTAATCCACTGGAACTGCTCTGGGTGTGTGCTGGCTGGTGATATCCACCAAGTAAAATGTGTTCCTGCTTTTAAAAAAAAATAGGTGGTTTGTTTGACTGATTGAAAGCAAATCTTAATCTGTTCTGATGAACCGGTGTATGAAGTCACTGCTCAGTGCAACATGGATCACACAAAGCAGAAGGTTGTCTGTCTGCTCTGTGTGAAGGAAATGGTCCATGCAGTTGACGTAGTACATTTGGCCTCAGCTCTCCTGAGCTATGGAAGAGTAAATCAGCCACTACTTCTCAGCACTATCCAAAGACCCCGTATGAAGGCACTCGTATGTGGGAACATTAGTATGTTGCTTTATTTGCACTGGCCATCTGCATTCAAATAATAGCATTCAAATAACAGCGAGTGTCACACTCCAACACTCACCAGCTCCAACAGCTTTATACACGACTAATACCCACTTGAGCAAAGTGCTGGAACATAGCAATTGAAGAAAAGATAAGTTAAGTTACTCAGAGGAGAGGAGGAAATTAGAAAAAAAATCCTAAAACCCAGGCAGTCATTACCATTGTCTCACAACAAGTTTTGATCAAAATCTTTGAGGTACAAAGTATGTAAACAAAAAATCATTTTTAAAAGTATGTTAAGGAAAAAAAAGTAAAAAGCCAAAAAAATGTACACTGTAGATTTTGATAGAACTTATCAAATTTAGATATGAGACATTCTATGATGTCTCATAATCTTTTCATTAATTTCTGGATAGATTAAACACCTGGCCAGTAACATTCACTTTCCAACACTATTATCGCTTTCTGATTAGGACCTTTTGAAGTGTAAGGCAGTGTATTGAATATAAGTGTGTGTTTATTATAAAGCTGAACACATGAAAGATTGTGGAACAAAGTTGCCCCCCTCTCACACTGGTCTCCTTACAAAAGCATTCTGCATGACTGCTCACACACAACTGTTTTACCTCAAGAGCTTAGAAGAAACACAACAGACAATATTGGTAAAATGGCTATGGCAGGTTGAGGCACCTTAGTAACTTCTGGGGTATTAATGGAATATCAGTGGAAACAGTACAGTTATTACAATGCTACAGTGCCTTTCACTTTGGGAGGATATCCCAAGGCGTTTGACAATCCTGGCTTCCGACCTGGGAAAGAGCAACCGGTAGCAACTTTCGAGAGGAGATAACCACCTCTCCTCTAATGTTTTCATTTGACAAAAGCTGGGGAGGAGTTGTGGGGGAACAGAGAGATAGATGGGAATGTCGCTTCGCAGGATTTTCAGGCTTGGCAAGTTCTGTTAATCCTTAGCAAGTAGAGAGATAGTGAAGTGCAGTTCTGACGAAGGGTCGTGGACCTGAAACGTTGACTCACTTTTCCTTCCTCCATAGATGCTGCCTTCCCTTCCACCTGATCTCGTTCAGAGAGTGCATGTAACACACAGAAAGCTACCTGTAGTACAATCTAGGCCCAAGAGCTGGTACCTATCAGCTGTTTCTTTACATTCTCAGTAAATGAAGGAAATCTGCAGAAGGGAATGCTAAGTGACTGATTGGCAGTAATGTGGGTGCTTGCTTGCTTGTGAAGAATCTGTCAAACGCAACTAGATTAACATCAGTAGGAAAAGCACAGCTGCACATGGATCAGAGACTAGAAAATTAATCACTTGTCCCAATTAAATTCTACCTCTTCCAGATGCCAGTCAAATGATTAACAGAAAAACAATTTAATAAGAGGTTGAGGTTCTAAGAATCACAATAGCGCCAATCTCTGTGTTCTCTGTGATACAATCTGAAGTCAAATAATATTGACCTGACATATTTGTGCGGATGGGGGAGGGAAGAAAATTGTGCATTTCTATTGGTTTCAGTACGTTTTTTGATCATTTGATAAGGAGGACAATCTGCTCACAGAATTAAGGTGCAGTTCAGATTGAGGAACTGTGTAGAACAACAACTTGCACTTATACAACAAGAACAATGATATAGCAGCCTTTGCATGGGATAATGTCCCACAGTGGTTTTCAATGACAGTATCCGTAGGATCAAGGCTTGGGCATCTTACAGCTAGGTTTGACATAGACCATCTCTCCCCCCTTTTAATTTTATCACAACATAAGTCACATTATACAGTAGTATACCTTAAGGGCAGGTATGGAGTTCAGATGGCTAGGCTCATCACGGTACACTCTCACCAGCTCCCCCAATCCATTGGGAACTTTACCTAGTTGCCGTTAGCAGTCTTGAATTGGATATTATGTGGGCTTGATTTCCTTTTTATAAACAAATCTATGTAGGCCATCTAAAAAAGGAGATACTGTTTCTTTAATAAGTCTGCAAAATGGAAATCTCCCAGCGCACTGGGTTTATTTCAACTCAGTGTCATGCTATAAAGGGCTGTTGGTGTAACAAACACAGTGCTCATTTCTTACAATGCTGGCAAGTCAAATACAGGTAACCTGATCACATGAGATTTAAGTACATGAGACGTGCTGGAAGCATGCCATTGGCAGCGACTCTGTTCAGTGAGAAGGAGATGGTTTCTATTTAGCCAGGTCCTATTGAGCTGGGAATAGGAACGGCGAAGTACTGTACTAATCTCAAATGCTCACCATTCACTATACTGGAACTGTCAAGGTAGTTAATGCTAAATGCAAACAGTGTTGAGCATGAATTTCTCCTATGATCTTGCAACGTGAGAGACCGTAGTCAATAATCTACCATTGCTACATCATCTGTTAATGCACAGCACTGCCGAACATCAATCCTTCTCCATCAAAGTAAAATGTTGAGGAGTTTGTGATTAGTGTCTTGACATATGTAAAACGCTGATTTAATCTGTTCCTCTAATACATGCAGCATAGATCAACAGAGGGCTTACAAGACAGTACAGTACAACACTGTTTATTCACTCACCACAAAGGGGGCCCGATTTAGGATTTATTCACAAGATAATAAGAAATTGAGGGAATTCAGATAAAAATGACCCTTTAGGCCATCTGATCTCATTCCCTCCAGAATATCCCATCCTCCTATCCCAGCATCAAGCTACTACTCCTGGCCCCAGGCACCTATCCTTGTAACTTGTTCGAGGCTTTAATAACTTGCTTACTCTTAGTACCCATTGACATCAGGTTTGTAAAGGAGTCTCTCCTGTGGTACCTCATCGAACACCTCTTGTTAACTCTGTATGAATTCAGCCAACTTTAGCAGAGTTTGCCAGTGTGTACAACACAGCAAAACTCTCTTCAGTGCAGAGGTGAGCCACAGGAGAAGGAAATGTCAGAGGTGGCTTCACCTCACAGCAATACTGTGAGCAGCCCACCTGCAGTGACCCAAGAGGGCAATAGAGGTATCAAGTGAAACTCTTTGACCGTACAGTAAATATCACCTGACAAAATAGTACAGGACATGTTGACATATTATTTAAAAGTGAGGCATCATGAAAATGCTTTTTAAAGTACTTAAACAGCCTTTCCTCTCTTTCTCCCCAGCAGGCACATGTATATTTAGGCGAAGACACCATTAAATCATCAGGCTTTCTGAAGTCCCATTTGCTCCAGTTGTTACAATCATCATCTTCTTCAACACCAAGTCAGGTAAATGCCAACCTTTCCTTACATCCGTGTCCAAAAGATAATCGTTCACTGCACTAAGAGAAGCCCTGAGTGCTCTTAAGGCAATGGTTTTAGCTACAAGGGGGGATTTTTTTTATCAGATGGACATTAGGATAATAATATGAATCCTTGCATTTGATATAGTGCCTTATCACATCGTTGAGATGTCTCAAAGTGCTTCATAGTATATATGGTAAAGTGGATTGACTGCGTATTTGTGGGCGAAATGCAACAGCCAGTTGCGCACAGCAGTATTCCACAAACTTTCCTGCTTGGGCTACCCAGCACTGTATAAATATGTTATCATTGTTGTTGATCGCCATAAACGTCAGGTATCAGCACTCACTGTTAACGGTTAAATAATCCAACCAGTAAATGTGCTTCAGTAAAGGAATGTTAACAGGAATGGGAATGCCCCTATAGAATAAGGTCTTCAAAAATTTGGCGAAAAGGTTTCAGAAACACATTAGCTTTATAGATTAGAAGCAGAGATATGTCAGTGACAATACATCAGTAGCGATAGAGGCGAGTTGCCCTACGCATTCCACCATTGTTCCCATGTTAATGTTCCTCATTCATACCAAGAGGAGCCATGTTCACGAACAGATGTCAGGCTGGTTAACTGTGTCATTATGTACTTAGTGCCTTTCCTGACATATGCCCTGAAAGTACAGCAAGTGATTGTTGACTGGAGCAAAGCACAATTGCCCATTCATTACTCCAGCTCAGAGAGGACAGTAACAGCCTAGTACTTAAGACTGTTGATAAATCCACTTTATTGCTTCCTTCATGACTAGGATAGAAGAGATCAATTTAAATTGATAAGATATTGTGTTTTCGCTCCCTCTCCCTCCTTCACCCCTCAGCCACTGCAGCAAGTGTGTACGCAGTTTATTATCTCCACACTGCACATGGGCTCCTTGTCTTTGTAAAGACTGTGACCTTCTGGCGACTGAGTCAGTCTAAGAAACCCCAAGCATCCAACCAATAGTGAGACACTTTGAGTGATGCTATGGTAGTCTGGCTGGAACCCAACAGCTGCTGAGTGGAAGACAGGCTCCGCTTCAGGCTATTGTACTGAATATAATGTACCTCTCTCATTCTCTCCCTCTCCCGCCCATATTTATACTATAATTCCTGGAAATTCATCAAAGCCTTCACCCGGGAGATAAAGTGGGATGGGATGGCTGTGACAGAGTACGTCTTGCACAGAGAGTACAAGGAAGTTGAATTGATGGACAAGATGACCTTTCCTGCTTCCTTGCTTTTTTTTTAACTTCATTAATTAGTAAATATTTTAAGTGTTCATTGCACTCTGAGACACTGTCCCTGCCTTGTGGGACATTGTTTTGAGCAAATTTGGCTGCTGCAATTTGCATACAGATACAAACTCACTACACTCTACAGTGAAGCGCTTTGAGAGGTTTCGACAATCTGATAAGGCAGGCACGATATCACTCCTATACTCCACAGTATATTCTGTGAAGTGCTTTGAGATGTCTAGAAGACATGATAAGGTGCTACATCAAATGCAAGGATTATTATTATATGAAACGCAATGATCCTTATTCGCTTTTAAGATGGAGAACACAAACTCCACATTTGGTGAATAATTGACGGGAGTGGTTTTCCTACAGGTCTGGGAAGAGGAAGGGTTGGGTATGTGTTTTAACAAAGAGAAAATATTTTGTTCTAAGAAAGAAACAGCATTTACTTGGAATGATTGGCTTGACGGAGACTTCAAGCCATTCGCCCGGAAACATTTTTTTTCTATTTTGAAGAAACAAAATTATAATGATATTATTATTATTATAGGATCAAGTGGTAACTTTTATGCTAGGGTGTGGAGCGCTGGAGACGGAGGGTGAGGAAGGAGGACAGAACTGAAACAAAAACAGAAGTTGCTGGGGAAACTCAGCAGGTCAGGCAGCATCCATGGAGAAAAGAAAAAGAGTCAACATTTCAGATCTACAACCCTTCATCAGGACTCAAAGTCCAAAGTCCTGATGAAGGGTTGTAGACCCGAAACGTTGACTCTTTTTCCTTTCTCCATGGATGCTGCCTGACCTGCTGAGTTTCCCCAGCAACTTCTGTTTCAGATTCCCAGCATCTGTAGTATTTTGAGGACAGAACTGCTATGGCCTAGAACCAGACAGGAGCAGAGGTGCTGGGGCATGATATCATGCTTTCGAGCAAATTATTGAGGAAGATAAAATGATTAAATCTTGTGGAGGCCACATTAAGGAACGTGGATACCAGTTTGTAAAAGCAAACTGCGAAATGTACCTTACAATAGTGCAAAAGAAACTGATTTAGTGCTAACACTGATCATTTATTTTAACAAGGTCTTTCATACTTTGGCACTTTAAGAGATGATTTTCATCACTGATAAAAAATTTTTTTAAATAGCTTTAATAAATGGAAGAAGCATTTCTAGTTGTATAACCCACCAGCCTTGAGATCTGGGCACAGGATACAAGCGAAACACAAGCGAAACACAGAACCTGGGCTGCTGTTCAATTCAAAGTGAGCTCATTCATTACAGAGGTATTTGAGGTATGGCAGGGTAGTCACTGACTCCTGGTACGACCATCAGTTGACCTGAAACTCCCTCTCAAGAGCTTGTTAGTTTCAGTTGCAGTAACTGATTGCAATCCAAGAAATGTCACAGTTTAAAAAAAAGTGAAATACTCCCCTTATACAGAAGCCCTCAGAAACATTGGATGTTGTCTGGCCAGCTTGAAACATTAGGTCATTCTGATAAGGGAACCCAACCATTTGCTTGACTTCAATTGGATGAAGCAGCCAAGCTTCACTATTATAAAAGGGGTTCAACATACCCCACAAGAAGTTTGCAAGAACATAGACATCAATAAGCGCAAATAATATTTCACTGTAATAGATTAATGGCAACCTATGCAGCAAGTCAGTGGAGTCCCGTAGCTCGGTGGTTAGAGCATTCGCTTCGCAAGCGAGAAACCTGAGTTTGATTCCAGGTAGGGCAAAACCTTGGGCAAGTTTCCTTACTCTACATGCCTGATGTTAATCTCTCAAGAAAAAACCTCAATAATAAATTGGTCTCTTCAATGTACGACTGTTTGTAGGACACTGCTGTGCAAAATTGGCTGCCACGTTTCGCCCATAGATATACACTCAGTTCACTTTACAATTTATTCTAAGTGCTTTGAAACGTCTGGAAGATTTTCCAACCATCTATCTCTGGATTCCATTCCAACAATCTATCTCTGGAATCTCCATGTGTAAGTGGGATGAATGAAAATCTCAGTTTGATTTGGATACTCTTAAACCTGGTGATGGATTTCCGCGTGGGTCAGATTTTATGTTTGTGGGACACCGCTGTGCTCAATTGGCTGCCGTGTTTTGCCCACAGAATATATAGTCAATTCACAGTATATTCTGTGAAGAGCTTTGAGACGTCTAGAAGACATGATAAGGCAGTATATCAAATGCAATGATTATTATTATTAATGTATTGTGGTGGGATTCACTGTGCAGTTGTGAATTTCAGTATTTCCCACTTCTGCACCATCCCGTCTCAAGTCAGTTTGAATAATAAACTGGCCCATTAAATTCACATCAAGAGCTGAAGAGGGTGTGGAGGGGAAAGACTAGCTAAAGGGCCATCAAGTCTAATTGATTGGAAAGGTAGTGACTGATATTGTAGGTAAAGTTGGCGGCTCACATGAATGACCCATGTAAGATTAACATGTTAAATGGAGCCTAAAGCTTTTGCATTCCTCAAAGTGGTTTCACGTCTCCAATTCTTATTAAAGGCCAGACTGGAGATGGACAAGTACCTGCCACTCCCAGCCCCACCACCACCTCCCACAATCCTGGAACAGAAGAAATACCGGAGAGAGAGCGCGTCTGTGGTGGATGAGTTCTTCGAGGAACAGATCTCTCCATACAGCTTGAACATTAACCTGATCTTGCCCGAGATCAGCCACCTGAGAACGGGTCTGTACAGGCCACCCAAACAACCGCTCGCCCAAGTCAAGACCGAGCCGGTCACAGCGTTCACCCAGTCCTGCTCGGTGGCCAATCAACAGAGCCTGCCGGAGTTCACCAGTGTTTTCAGCGTCCCACAGTCCGTTCCCGTCAATAACATCTTCATAAAGCAGGAGGCCCCCTCGCCAGAGCTCCAGATGCCAACCAGCGCCCACCAGCAGCAGCTTTACCAGCTGCCAGTCACCGCCAACGGTAATGGCAACGTACCCCTGAGCTGCCCGCAGCCTCACGGTAACACTACGGTCATCGAGAGTCTTAACGGTGTGACCATGTCGACGAGGATGGCCGGGGTCAGCAACTTGTCCGGTCGGTCAGCGGTCAAACATTTCCACGGTCCGAACGGCTTTGCCGTGCCACCTCAGTTTTACCAGCAGCAGCCGGCCACGTACCTGCCCCCCTCGCCCCCGAACTCCATCCCCGGCAGCCCGGAAAACCAGCACGACATGATCAGCACGCTCTCCCCTCCGCCGTCATATGCCGCCACTGTGGCCTCCAAGATAAGTCAGCGCCACCCGCAGATCCATCCTCTCCAGACGAGCCTGCAGCCCACCATGCCACTCACCAAATACAACCGACGGCACAATCCAGAGCTCGAGAAGAGACGCATCCATCACTGCGACTTCCCAGGTGAGACCCCATCCATCGGACCACATCCTTCCTCTCCACCTCCTGCCCCCCCCCCCCACCCACACCCCCCAAGAGACCTGCTCACTTACTGCCCTCCAACAGAGCACCCATTTCTTCCCAAGGAAATCCCACCTGCATCCCCCACAAGACTCATCTCCTCCCATTCTCCCTCCATGAGACCCTCAGCATCTCACTATGAGAGAACACCACACTCTCCCTCAACCCACTGCTAGCACATGTTGAAGTCGGCAGCAGGGTCTGCCTGTTTCTGGAGCAGTTCATCACCGCGTCCTGCTGTGGGGACACCCAGTCGTGGCTAAAGCACAAGCGCAGTCGTCCCCCTCCTCACAGCCCTTCCAGCCAGGGCTTGGCGTGAGTGAATGAGCGAGTGAGAGAAAGTGAGTGAATGAGTGAGTGTCAGTGAATGAGTGTGTGAATGAATGAATGAATGGAGCTTCCACTGGTCAGACAGAGTCAGCCCAGCAATGGGTGGGGGTGGGAGGGTGGGGGCGGATGTGGGTGGTAAGTACTTGGCAAGCGCTTGGCGGCCGAGACAACTGAAATCAGACTTGGCAATGAGTCCTCTAATACAGGGACATTTTGTTCTCCAGGCTGCTCCAAAGTTTACACCAAGAGCTCTCACTTGAAAGCGCATCAAAGAACCCACACAGGTAAGTCATCCTACCCATCTTTCACCTAATAAAGCACCACCTAATCCCACTAAACAGCATCCGAACAGAACTATCGCTCAAATTGGTCTGCATAAAAAAAAAGGGAGTTGAAATAAATATTGGAGGAAACATATTAAAGGGATGATGGGAAAGAGCGAGTGGACAGAATTGTTGCAGAGAGCCCCAGGAGCAGAGCTGTCAGGACTCATAAATTGAATGTATATTCTACACAACGCAACCCGGTCAAAGTGTTTAAAATAATGAAGCGGCTGACAAGACAGATAACAGTGCATCTATCTGCTCTGGTAGAGAAACACACACTGATGGGATGTAATCCCAAATATAAGAGCCAGGATGGTTAGAGCACAGGAAATATATATTTGCACAGAGAAATGGAATTCACGAGACTTGAAAGCTACTGTGGCAGAATGAATTGGAATGAACAAAACAGAAATAGAGATGTTATGGTCACCCACAAAACGCACAGTCACTATACTTTATAGAACATCTTGTGAAGTGCTTCGCAACATCCTCCTGATGGTGAAAGGCGCAATACCAAGGGTCGGGATTATTTTTTAAGACTTACTGTTTAGGAAGTAAAGATATTCCACAACGGGGTAGGAAAGGCAGAGAAAATAGAATTAAAAGATCTGACGTGATCCAAAAGACTGATGGAGCAGGCTTGATGGGCTGAGTAGCCTCTTCCTGTTCTTATTGCCATCGGTAACTTAAGACTCGGGCATTCAACATTTATCGTAATAATGGACGTGTCAAAGTGCCTGGTTGATCATTGAAAGTTTGAGCCCTACATTCCAAAGTAAAAGCATAAACTATTCAAGTTGAGGTGAACAGATACTATGTGTCCCCATTTCAAACGGGCCTCCAGGCAGTAGATAGCCTTCGCTGGAATGCAGCTCTGGTCTGGATTTATTTTGTTCCCTTTCATTCCTGTGTAAAGTCGTCAATTATTATCTCCATCTCAAAAATGAAAGACCAAAGGACATGCTATTCATACCTGGTCTTTTTCCCCTACTTGATTCTCCAATTATTAACCTTTGGTTTGAGAAGCAAGATCTTTAAGACATAATCTGTTTTTTTTGAGGGGGTGAGGGAGTGGGAGGGAATAACTTTGCCAATGATCCTAGGCTACAGCGACACAGCAAGTTTTCCAAGTAGGTTTAACCCCTCAACGCCCACAAAGAAACGCACCTCAAAAGATTATTTGAATAACGTATTAAACGGAAGAATGCCTTCCTGCCAATAAATCAGACATGAGTTGAGAGGACATGGAACACCTTGTTCCAGCTCACCACAAGTGCACGAGGGAATTGAACTGCCTCTGGCTGTGTTCATTCTATTTTTAATGAGCAGTGCAATGACGGCGGACGAGGAGACATTTGTCAAACTGGCGTTTTCTACATGTCACTTAACAATGATAGTGATAATAATCCTTTTTCTTGATATAGCGCTTTTCACATCTTCTAGCTATCTCAAAGCGCTTTACAAAATGTACTGTAAAGTGATTTGACTGTTTATTTGTGGGCAAAACGCGCCAGCCAATTGCCCACTGCAGTGTCTTACAAACAGTTGTGGATTGAAGCGAGCAATTTTAGTATTGTACAAATAAGGAATGTGCAATGAATTTGAGATTAGCTCTGCACTTGCCAACCTGCTCAGAATAGAAAGCACAGCACACACTTGTCAGTTTGTTCTCCGTTTGAAATAAAGGGCGAAAAGGGATCAAACAGCCTGGTCCTTAGAGGTTCTTATCTGAACCAGTCCGTAGGTTATAAAACAAATGGAGTGAGTGGATGCATCCCGCTCCATTCATCAATGGACGGACATGTGTGGAACGGAGCCATTCAGACCCAAGAAGGTCCCAGGGCTCAGATCCTCACCAGTGTTTTCTAGAGTTGGTTGATCGAGGGAAGGACACTTAGATTGACCTCACTATCCCTGAGCTGGAAGTGACATGGGAGGGGAAAATGTACACATAAACCCAGGGGTCCCAGGTAGTTATCCTGTGGCCCCCCACTGTAACTGGTCAAAAGAGAGTTATGGATGAAGACAATGCACAAAATTGCTGAATACTCATCCTACCATAGAACCAGTACAGCATCAAGCTGTTTTTTGAACCGTACTTCCCAGTAACCCAAAACTGCTTTCAACAGAAACACTTCCTGGTATCTCATCCAGACAGGCTGAGGTTAGAGGCAGCTGGATCGGGGCACAGGATTGCAGTTGCGTGCCTTGTGAGATGGCACTTAGCGAGGCTGGTAATGAGAACCCTCACCCCTCCACCCCACCCCCATCCAGGTCTGAGCTTTGTACCAATGATTAGCCCAAGCCTCCCACACTCTATTCTTCCTGACGATCATGCAGGAATCTCAACAGTATTGTTACTTTAACAATACTCTGGTTTTGTTTGTACCTCCCACTGGCCCCACAAATCAGGAGCCTTCGCTACTTGGTGCTCATCCTGCAACAACTGACAGGAGCCCATGCCTCAAGTTAATATCAACATCTTTATGAGAACATAAAAAGAATTGAGGACACGAATGAGGAGTGAGTGGAAGGTGGTGAACATTCTTATGGAGCAGAATAGTGCTCTATTCATCGAGACGCAGCAGATTGTGGAGTACATTTAGTCAGCTTGCGAACACTGGCTTCCGAACCCATGGGTTGATAATATGCAGTCACCTGCCAAACAAATGGCTGTCGGGAGGATAGGCTTACACCAGTGCGTTTACGTTCCTACCCCCTATCAATATTACGACAGCCCCAAAGATATCCGATAGTAGTAAAGTCGGAAATGTCGTGCTCTCCTGATTTAAAATGAGGTCAATAGTCTTTCAACAGTCCAGCCAAGAGGACATGCTTTCCATTGTTTCATAAGCCAAAGCAACCCTCAGCTGTGCCAAGCCATTGTTTGGGCAAAATATCTGCAACTGTACAGTTTGATGTTTGGCTCTTTTCATTTGCAT
Source organism: Hydrolagus colliei (assembly GCA_035084275.1). NCBI lineage: Eukaryota > Metazoa > Chordata > Chondrichthyes > Chimaeriformes > Chimaeridae > Hydrolagus > Hydrolagus colliei. The sequence goes on along the minus strand of CM068754.1, from coordinate 4,577,190 downwards.
ATAGCTAATCCCTCTGGCTGCATGAACCATCAAAATCTGCACATGTTGCTGCTTGCTCTCTCAGCGTCACATCGCACCAGCATATAAAAACAAGGGCCACCCACACATACACCAATATGCATGACTAACTGGGCTCACATCCCAGAGAGACCTTGTTTCAAGTTCAGTCTCGAGGCTGAATAATAAGAACACAACATTAGCGACTGCAGCAAATTACATTTATACTTGAGGTGGGTGGGCAGAAGGGCGACCATATGGTCATCTTGTTCAACAAGTTTAGGACTTCTGACGTTTCAGGCCACTATCTAAATTCATGTGTTCTGTCCCTGTTTTGGGGGAACATAATATTGGTACATGCATTTTAATATAATGCTTATTGTCCATGTGCTGTCTCAAAGCACTTCAAGATTTACTGTAAAGCGTATTTGAGGGCAAATGCAGAAGCAGGTTTGCACGCAGCAATGTACCATAAACAGGCATTAAAGTTGAGGTCAGATAGGATGAAAGGGTTTCTCTATCCGATCTTGTGAACTCCAGACCTGCTATTAAGGACAGGCTACAAAACAATCCCATATTCTACCCTTGTGAGTAAGTACAACTCGTATTACAACCCAATGTTATCGCAGACAGTATTTTACAACCCAACATGAGATATTGCTGTGATGGATGGCCCTCACTGTCAAAGTCTTGTTGGTGAATGCAAGATGGTAAGAAAGGTTCAGATGAAGACCCTTCAGCTCATTTGAACTCATAGTTCCAGCACACCCATCCTACCGTTTCATCACAGCCAATTGTTCACCGCAGTGCCCCACAAAGTGTCCTGGATTGAGTGACCAAATTATCAAAATAATAAGCAATATAATTTCAATCTTGAAAGCTAATGGGGACTATTGTTAATATTAAAGTGTAAGAGCTGCTCTGGTATCGGGTCTCAGAACCACATTGAACAGTGGCTTTTCAGACCAGGTCAGAATCCGACTCTGTAAAGAAGGAGTTGGCAGACTTTACTGCAGGAGGCCACTCAAAAACACATTGAAATAGAATGTGATGTCCAACAATCCACCAGAACTCACTGGATCCAGAGCCCAGTAAAAGAAAACTTGCAAAACCAGATTTTTCTCATGTTATTCCAAGCCATGTTGAATCACCATTGATGTTGGTGCTTTGGAAATTGGAGCTGTGGCAATTTTGTCGTCCCCCCCCCCACACACACACACACACAGACAGGATATTCAAGTCAAAGGGGCCCTGATCAGCGTGTGTTCTGGTTTTACCTGTCTCAGTGCATTGCATTGTTCCTGTCATAAAGATACAGGCTGGAAAAATCTTTCATCGGAAAGCTGATCCAAGCTATTAAGCACACCTAATGAACTGCCAGTGCAGTTGGGTAGAAAGTGCTTTCACGGTACCTTGGATTACCTGTTGGTAATCCCACATCAATCAGCGGGAAGTGGTGATGCCTCGGCGGGTATTCACTATGAGTGTTGTTGCAAGGGCAGCTCACTGTGTGTTGCCGGTGGGAAAGGGAAGGAAATCCGTCTTTAGAAATGTACGCTTTGCACAAGCCTCACTAATCAGCAGAGCTCGCTTGGTTACTAACCAAAGCAAATCAAGAAAGTTTCATGGATTTAACATGCGCCCCCTCCCTCACCTCACTCAAGGTCTGTCTCAAGACATAACCTCTATCACCATAGAGTTGGACTTTCCCACATCCCTACCACACTCTGAAGAAAAATAATGTCTCTTAAGTTCTCCAAACGTGCTGTACACTAGGAGAACTTACATTCTCTTTTCAAATACTTTTTCCAATATGTTTCCTAATTCCTGTTTTTTTGCTCTGTTCACAGTTCTTAAAAGGAAAATAATTAATGCTTAAAGTTAACAGTATTAACCGCTGGTTGAACCCATCTCCTGCGTTCAACCAACGAAAATCCCCAGTCCCCTGTGTATTAAGCGGTTGCCATTGAAAGCTGTAATCCCAACTCACTCCACTGTATTAACCAGATTGCCCCATATTTGGGCATTAATAACATACAGTGAGTAATTTAAACCTGTTAACAGTGGCATTTAAATACTAGAGCAAGGTTAGATGGTTGCACTAACCACACACTTTGGACTAGTGAGTGAAACAAAACTACACTAAAACACACATTACCCACACGATGCATCTCTTCACAAAACAGGTTCATTGAAGTCTTCAGTATAGTGTAGAAGATTTGCAGAACAGATCGGTTAGTCACATTGAATTAAAGATTACCTGCACAGGACATTAAAAGGCGGTTTCACAGTGAATTTTCAAGGCAGCAAAGTCCCACTTTGGCAGTTGAGTAAAGGAGCGGACATCAAAGGAGGCACAAATAAACTGAAAGTTTCTTTATTAGCTCATATAATGTTTATAAATAAGCCAACAGAAATTAAAAATGAAACCCGCCTGATCTTTTACAGCCGATAATAAAATAACTGAACTCTTGTGGAGGTAGAGGTTGAATTTACCAGGCAGATCTGTGCTCCACTGATGTGTATTTACACAGAGAGTATAGGGCCCTATCCATCATTGTTACTGTCTTAATAAGAGTGCAAAGAGCGGCCAGGGCAGGGGGAGAGGAGTTAATACTTAATGTTCACTTTTATAAGTAGAAAAATCATTTTAAAAAATTGCCGGCGTCTTTCAAGTTGAGAGGGAAACCAAAAAAAAACGTACTTTGCACTCCAATAACAAAGATAATCGTTGCTTGCTGTTCCCGAACACAGAGCTGCTTTGTTCTGCTTTTACGTTAAAAGCAGATAGGCAAATTGACTAATTCAAAACAAATGAGTTCTACGCTTACTGGCAAGTGTTTTTCTTTGCCTTCCGTCCTAACTACAGGAGAACTGAGCTCAGCCCTTGTGAATCTTCACGTAGGACATATCTGACATCTATGGAACTCTGATGTAGGCAGGGAGTTGGGGTGTACCTGTGCAGGCAAAGTTTCAGGCAAAGGAGCCAGAACTCAGTTCCCAGAGTATAATCAACTTATAGCACAGAAGGGACCATTTGACCATTTGACAACCCAAGTTGTCTCCCATACACAGTGAGGTACAAATCCCAACATCGTGCAGCAGGCACTCTTCAAAACCCCCACACACACATAGACACACATACATATAAATACAGACACATACATGCAAGTGCACACACATACATGCATACAACACCAACAAACTTACATTTGTGTAGCTCCTTTCATGTCGGGGGGGGACGTAAAAATACATGCGTAAGAATAGATACACATACACACACACAAATATAGACACATGCATATAGGTGAGTGTGCCTACACACTCTCACACACACATTTGCCACTTCCAATGCTTATACTCGAACGGTTACAGATAATACACGCACTTTAACTCCACCCTACAGAAGTCACCCACAGTCTGCTGCAGGCAGAGGTGACTTGATTTAAGGTAATATTGAAGGAAGAAGAGTATTTCTGTCCTAATTTATTTCAATGGAGCTTGGTTCTGCTAGTTGCTGACCGCAGCCATTTCATTGATTGGAGCCACCCTATTGCTTGGTACCTTTAGCAGATGTCGCTATTACTTATTTACCCTTTCAAAAACAGTGGTTGGAGCAGTTTCCGTAATGGCTTTCAAAATGGAACTCGACAAATATTTGAAAAGGCAGAAATGAAAGGGAGTAGGGAGGTGGTAGGAGAGAGAAGATAGGGGCGGGGGAGTGTGGAGAGGGACAGGAGAGTGCAGAGAGAGACAGACGGGTGGGGATAGAGCAGGGAATAGAGCCGAGGGGTGGGGATAGAGCAGGAGACTTGCAGTAAAACAATTGCACTATCAGAGACCCGACGCTGACTCGATGATCAGGCTGAATGGTCTGTTCCCATGCTGATCCGAAGATACAACATCAGGGAATTCCATCTGATGTGGAATTGTAGCAAAGGATGAAGATAAGAAAGGTTGGTGTGTGACAGAGAGTTAGATAAGCAGTCACAGGTCACCACCAAACTCTGCTCAGAGCTGTCTGCCCAGATGTGGGTACAGTACTAGTGTTCTATGTCTTGCGCAGAAATGACCTTGCGGAAAGCTGGGTAGTCAAAGGGACTGCAGTTCTGCACACTTTCGGTTCAAGAAGTCGCAATTGTGTTGTTTAGGGTGCATTACTTTTGACATGATCTGGGTGATGATTATTACTGATAGTAACAACAATAATAATACGCCTTGCATCATGAATATAGCGCCTTTCACGCCGAAAGCACATCTCAAAGCACTTTGCAGGATGAAATGGCGAAATACTACAAAATGGATGATTTTCATCCGTAACCAGCTCAGCCCAAGTCCTGAGCTGAGGGACTGCACCTATCCAGTGACAAGCTGAGCAGATTGATTGCAAAGCTTAACAAACACAGAGGAAAACAAGTGTATTTTTTCCCTCATTCAGTACTTGCTTATCTTGAAGTGTTTGCTTTTTCCGCGATAAGGGCTGATGTGTTGGGCAATGCCGTCCGACACAAACCAACCCGAGCCCTTCAATCCTGTGAAGTGCTTATCTGCCTGATCGGTTAATAGTTGCCTCAACCACACTCTGATAGCAATGTTGCTGAATTGTTAAAGTCCCTTCCAGACTTCCAACTGCAACTTCATGTGTGTGTGTTACAAATCTATCAAAGGCTTTCAAGTCCACTCTTAAGGCTTGAGGAAGTAGGCAATTTGCAGGTTGCCTACTTCCCACTCTCCCCGTTTCATTTGAATTTTGTGGGTCAATGTGGGGTGTGGGGGTGGCGGGGGTAGGGGGTTGGATGGGGGGGAAGGCCAATTTGATAACCCTTGATTTTAAACTGTTACTAGTTTAGAAGAATTTGTACTTAACTGCCTCTAAGTTTCTGAATTAGCATTCAGAAGCGCTTCCCTATGATCGTCCTATGTCAATGACCTTGAACTCACAGTCCAACGCTCCAGTCTAATCCTGTCTAATCAACAGTATTGTTGGAAATGCAATACACTTGTATTGTTGGATATGCTGGCCTGTGGATGACTTGTTAAACCAAGGTCCTATCTGCCAGCTAATGTGTATATTAGTGTGATCTCATAACAATTTTCAAAATTACACTCCACTCTCCTCCCTCACTTGTTCATTCACTTCGAAGCTATTTGCGGGACATAGCTGTACATAAATTGAGTTTAAATAACTGGGAATTTTTAAACAAAAATAATGAGGTTGTGTGTGGAAAAACAACAGTTGCGTAGTCAAAATATCTCTGAATTCCCTTCACTATGATTCATTATTCCAGCTATCATAAAGCTTGTGCTAATGTATGTACGAGGCTCCAGTGTGGCCTAAATTTGGGATGCCAAGTTCACCTATTTATAAAGTATTTGTTAACTTGATTAGAGTCTGTTCCAAAAGGGATCTGACCCTTCCAACCATGAGGCAGAGGGTGGTTAGATTTTGTACCATTGTTCTCTTTGTTCGGGCCTTTCAGTCTGCAGTGACTATGGTGGGTACACAGACAGCGAGATGAATGAAGAAAAATCCAATCCGGGGAAGATTAATAGGCTTTCTAACCTATAAAGAGGGCTTATTTGTGGCCTATCAGAGAGCGAGAGAGCGTATAAGTGAGCCTGTGTGCTTGTAACATTAACATTATTCTGATCGGTTTGATTTTGCTTTGAACAGTGAACGTAAACTATTGTGGAGTTCTGTAGCTCAGTGGTTAGAGCACTCGCCTTACAAACGAGTGGGTTTGGAATCCAAGCAGGCAATACACACGCCTGATAATAATCCCTCATCAAAATATAATAAATTGGTCCTTTCAATCCACAACTGTTTGTGGGTCACTGCTGTGCATAATTGGCTGCACCATTTTGCCCACATACATACAGTCAATCCACTTCACAGTATATTCTGTGAAGCGCTTTGAGACGTCTGGAAGACTTGAAAAGCACTACATCAAATGTAAGGATTATTATGCTTAAATGCAGCTGTATAATGCACGACGTGCAAACACATGGTTTTAGAGAAAATTACAGTTCTCAGTTAAGCAATTAACTATCCTGATAGATAATAGTTCATTTTATGCTTAAAACCTTTACACACATACAGTACACATGGGGTATAATCAACCCACATTGGTTTGAATAAGTAACCAAGCCTTGTAGAGTGAGGCTGACCCAATCTCAGAAGATGCTGTCGCATGCTTTTAGATTACGGGTAGTTGACGAAATCTGCTGACTTGTTAACATCCCGACCATTTTATTTCCAGGTGAGAAGCCTTACAGATGCACGTGGGACGGATGTGATTGGCGCTTCGCTCGTTCCGATGAACTCACACGGCACTACAGAAAGCACACTGGGGCTAAACCGTTCAAGTGCATGGCTTGTGGCCGCTGCTTTTCACGCTCAGACCACTTGGCTCTTCACATGAAGAGACACCAGAACTAGGTTGAAGGCTGTTTCCCAGACACAGGGGTTTGACTGATCGATTATGTACAAATGAACAAAGTACTGCCATTTTATATATACACGGTATATATATATATATGTACACACTCACACACAAACATGCGCTCATGCAAACACACACTTGAATACCCTTATATACAGAAGATAAATAGTTTTATTCTTGCAAGGATATATCTTTGGTAGAAAAAAAAACAGTTATTTAACTGGAAGCCAATTGTGCAAAGCATTAATTCGCAAAAAAAAAAAAGGGCAGGACTTTTTTGTATTGTTATTTATTTTGTGTTTCCTGGAAGCAAACCTGCTGTCCTAAAATATTGGTTGGGTAGAAAAAAAAAGGTGAAAAAGTCAAGATGCTAAATCACAGATCAACGATAAACTGGGATTTCATCATGTATTATAATATTGCAGTCTGATTAGTTAAGAATTTTGCTTGAAGGGGATAGAATCAAGGGAGTGAGCAGTACTGAAGTCAAAGCAGTACTGTATACTGTATTGAAAAAGCATGCAATATAAAACAATGTTTTGTGGGCTAAAGGGAAAGTGTGTAGATTTTAACTCAAAAGATAGGCACTTCACTTAGATTAAAGCACTAAAAATGTATCTGGCACAGCCACCCAAAGATTCCAGGTGATAGACAAATGTTTTTTTGCTTTACTTTATGATGGTGGCATTCACTTCAGGACTTCAAACGTCAACCAGTCAGTCAGGCTTCACAGCACAGGTGAGCTCGCAATTCCACATAGTGCCTTAAACATAAAGGAGGTAGTTCTTAGTGAATGTCCAGCTATTACTGTTCTAAGCCAACCTGCTGAAAATATAGATGTCTTAACTCACAACCAACTCCTGGATTAAACGTACACTGAACATTGCCTCTAGACTTTGTGCCAAGATGCCCTGCTGTTACTCTTAATGATTGCGATGCTCGTGGATTGAAGGATACTGACTGCACTGATGATGTGCATTTGAACATTAAAGGCAATTTGACTTCTGTCTTCTGTGCAAGGCTCGGGTACCCTGAACTGGTGGGCATTGGATTGTGAAGAGGAGTTATATCTGGTAACCAATGGTGCAGGGTGATCTCACTGTATTAACCAATTGGAATAATTTTGATTACCAGAGGTTATAAGGTTGATTTATCCATTGCTGTTTTTTCCCCACCCTCCCATTTCCCACCTACGATTGTTGCCTTCCTATCAGAATGCCTCCACGAGTACTCATGTCAATTAGGGGAAGGGTGACGTGCATAGAGCTGTGACAATCTTGGGTGGGTCAACTTGGGGAGGGGGTGAATAGCTTGTGGGGGCAAAAGGCATCTTTCTGCAACATTCAATGAGGCCTTCTGGAAAAACAGGCAGAGAGCTTGAAATGTCTTTATCGTGGCTACAGGTTGCTTACAAATCAAGGAGTGGTTGGTAGGATCACACATGGGACCGGATGGATCCCAGAAACATCCAAGACGAATAATAATAATAATGATTATTCTTATATTTGGTGCATCACCTTTCACTTCGAGAGGTTGTCTCAAAGCGCTTCGCAAATTGTACAGTATAGTAGAGTGACTCTGTTCTATGGACAAATGTGACAGCCAATTTGCATATGGAAACATCTCACAAACAGCCGTGAAGTGTTCCAAGCAAAATTATTGGGAACTTCCAAATAGCGAATGCTCATTAGTTACGATGTTACTCAAGTGTCATGATTAACTGATGTACAGTTGCATTATCGAATGGAGAGTTTACACTAAGCATACAGACCATAGTATTTTCAGTTAGAGTCTGATACCAAGGACCCAAAGAAACAATGGAATGTAAATACTGGGATATTGTGTGTTGTAAATATTTTTTTATAATTTGTTAAAATACTGTTTATATTCAGAACAAAGGGGGTAAAAAATGTGGTGGTAGGTCTTTTTGCTTCAGTTTGTTTTATTCCTTATTTTTATAATGTAGTTACACAAATCTGAAGAAAAGAATCAAAAGTATAAATGAATGCTCAATTTCCGGGTTGAAAAAGAATTCTTGATCCACTAATGCAGTTGTGTTGGATATTGGTTAAAAGCTGTACACTGTATAATAAGAGAAATAAAGAACAAAATATGAAATAAAGAGATGTGAGAGATGGGAATTTTGGTTTATTTGAATTACATGAATACTTCAGGCAAATCTTTTCATTGTTCCTTTCCACCTCTTTCTAAACAAACTTCTAGCTCTATTCTACTTGTCATTTTCTGTGTTCTTTTAACCTTAGTTACACTGTTCCTTCCTTACTCTATCCATACCACCATTAGTATCCTTAAGTCACTCTGTCCCTACATTCCGTAACTCTCTCCCCAAATCTTTGTCTTGCTCCTTCTGACCTTTGGCCTCAAAAAATTCATAAAATGCATCTCTTTGACCATAATGTTGGTCAATAAACTCAAATCCATCCTCCTCCCTATCATCTCTGTGACACATTTGAAGATGTTCATCCTACGTGAAAAAAAAAGCTCTATAAATCCAGGTTGTCCTATCCTATTTAAGTTGAATTACTTTATATCCAAACTTGTAAGTAACCATGGTGCTAAGTGTGACCCATTTCCCATCTACTAGATTCTCTTCCTATGACTGAGTTCCCATCCCATGCTGTCCAAAGTCAAAGAATTCTTGAAAGTGACAACATTATACATTGGTTGAGGTTTTGACCCTAATGTCTAAGAAGCTTTTCGGTAGGTTTTCCTTATGATTATTCATTCTGACTTCAGTAATCCTCCAATTCTTTCACAGTTTCGACAGTAACAAAGCTGAGCAAACTCATATAAATATTATAATACAAGCTAATACAGCTCATCGGAGAGTTTATATTCTCTCACATGTATACAACCACAAAAAAAGATCTTGTATATTCTCTAGCTACATTCTAGACCCTAGTCAATATATTTTAGTTAAGAATAAGGAAAAACATCTTTCAATTTGTTACAGCGCCTTTAACATGCAGAGAATGGCTTTAAATGCTTTACAGGATGATAATATAATAATCCTGGCATTTGATGGGACGTCCTCCCAATGTGAAAGGCGCTATACAAATGTAATTTTGTTATTCTGTAAAGTGTACTGGCTGAGTGTTTTGCAAATGAACGCAAAACAAATGCAGAATTCTTGTAATTGTGAATCTTTGTAAAAGTTGGCACTTTCCCTTCGGACCAGGATTTCAGTCACTTTGTTCCCTTTCGCACATCACATTGCAACACATTATTCACTATGCCGTCTTCCTCTTGGGCAGAGCAAAGCACTAAGGAGGTGGCATTTGAAATTTGATCAATTTCCAAGCTATCATTAACCTCAAATACTCTCCCAATTTACTTTAAGCAAGTTCAGATACGTCTCCCAGGAAACAGATCTTATCTTTCAAGAGCCAGAACCTATAAATCCCATATGTTTTCATTCGTGGGTTTACAGACATACAGAGCCTACTGAACACTTCACTTTTGCCAGGGTCAACTTTGTCGGAACAAAAAGGTGATCAATCTTGGAGTACAGTTGACCTGGATTAGGTGAAAAGATGGATGAACTGTTCCACAACTATCAGACACACTGTTTCCACATGACTGAATTCCACCTCCAGTCATGTTTGATAGAGGCATCCAAGCCAAGCGGACATCATGTTAAAATTAGTGAGATGAGAAAAGATTTGTTCACAGTAGTTTGGGAGAATGCGGAATTTATTGCCGCAGAGGTAATACAGGCAAAATCAATTAGAGGCATTTCAAAGGGAGATAGATAATGTTAATCCATAATAATAATCGTTGCAAAACGTTAAATACTGCCTATGCTGGAAATCTGAAACGAAAACACAAATCGCAGGGAAAACACAACAGATCAAGTAGCATCTTTGGAGAAAGGAAAGTGAGTCAATGTTTCTGGTCCACGATCGTTCATCAGAATGGTTTGAAACATTGACTCACTTTCCTTTCTCCATAGATACTGGCTGACTTTCTTGAGTGTCTCCAACGACTCCTGTTTTGGAATCATTGCAATTACTTATAGCACCTTTCACATCAGGAGGGCTTTACAGGATTTACTATTTGTCGTGAGTAAATGTGGCAGTGAACTTGGACTGAGCAATGTCCCACAAACAGCCACGAAAAGAACACCCAATTTTATTTGGAGGATTGTTGGCCAGGAAACCAGGAGAGAGAAACTCTCTTTTCTTTTCGAGCAATGCTACTTTAAGGTCTTTAACAACCTCCTAAACGGGCAAACATAACATTGGTTTAACATCTCATCCAAAGGACAACACCTGAACCTTGAGTTCAAAAGATTGAAGGGTGATTTGATAGAGGTTTTTTGGATAATAAAGGGATTTGATAGGGTAGATACAGAGAAGCTATTTCCTCTGGTGGGTGAATGCAAAACAAGTGGACTTTGCCTTTACATTAGAAGCAGGCCATTTAAGAGTGAAATTAGGAAGCATTTTTTCACTCAAAGGGTAGAAATATGGAATTCTCTATCCCAAGAGGTCGTGGATCCTGGTTCCATCCATACCTTGAAGAGTGAGGTTGATAAATTTTTGGTAGGTCAGGGTATTAAGGGATACGGGGAGAAAGCGGGAAATTGGAATTAAAAGGATTAATAGAGATACAGATCAGCTGTGATCTAATTAAATGGCAGAATGAGGCTCGATAGGTTGAATGGCCTAATCCTGTTTCTGCGTTCCTATGAACAACAAAGTGCTCCCCCAGCACTGTATTGGGGTGTCATTCAGAACTATATATATTCAAAGTCCCAATTTGGAGCACTTCAGAAGTATGAACATTAAGAGGTATGGAGAAAATACAGAGAAACTGGTTTAAAGATTCAGTTGTGGTCTAATAAATGGGAATAAAGGGCTGGATGGGCTGAATAGCCTCTCGTTCTTGTGTTGTGCTTTGTATTTACAAGTGTAACATTTTTAAATCGTTGGTTCAATTCCTGAGCCAGGCAGGTCCTTGCCAGACAATGCTATGAGTGGCAAACAAAACAGGTAAAGCAGGTTAGACTCCAGAAGTACCTCTTCAACAACAACAACTTGCATTTATATAGTGCCCTCCATGCTGGTTGGCATCTCAGAGTAGTTAACAATAGTGGCGTCTGATGCTGAGCCAGAGGGAGGGGGAATGTGAGCATAGGCACAGTTAAAGAGGAAGGTCTGCAGACCCTGGAAATTGGAAGAGGTCCCCTGGAAGAGGGGACAAGGCAAATGGATTGAGGAAGGGAGTTCCAGGCATAATAGTTGAAGCCATGGCCGCTGATGGAGTGGAGGATTCGAGTGACAAGGAGTCGGTAGAGCAGAGGCAATGGGCAGTGCTGTGAAGAGAAAGGACTTTGGAAAGATAGGAGATGCCAACCCGTTGAATGATTTAAACACTAGTTGTAGTTGATCCACTCCGTGACAGGAAGCCAATGGAGTTTGGTAAGGACTGGAGTAATTGGGGTGTAGTGCTGGTGAGAATACGGGCGGTGAAGTTTTGGAATGTTTGAATTTTGTGAATTGTGGAGGAGGGGAGACTGGCAAGGAGGGCATTTGAGTAGTCCAGCAGAGAGATGACAAAGGTGGACAAGGGGTTTTAGCAGCTTGTGGAATGAGGTATTGTCAGAGACGGGCAATGTGGTTGAGGTGGAGGAAAGGAGTCCTGCTCAGGGACCAGATGTGGAGATTGAACCTGACTCCTATGTTGCGCACTGGTTCAGAGAATTTTAAGGACAGAACATTGAAGAGGTCTGAATCGCAAGACAGAAGACATCAATGTGAGCCAAAGAGTATGGCTTCCTTATTGTTGACATTTAACTGCAAGAAATTTGCACGCATCCAGGCCTTGATATATGTCAGACAAGCTAACAGACCATCAGAGGCCTAGGAGGGGTGACAGCTGAAGGAGGAGAAATAGTGTTTAGTGTCATCTGCATACATGTGGAAGTTAATCCAGTGCCTAAGGATGACATCTATATCTATATTAACTTCCACATAATGGAGCCTCGGGATAGCCCATAGGTGACTGGTTGAGGGTAAGAAGAAAAAACAGTTGTGGAAATGTAATGCTGGAGGTTTGTAAGGTAGGACTCGAACTAAGCGAGGTTGGAAGGATCGAGGGTAGGTTTTTAAGGAGTGGGGGGGTGATGATGACAGTTTTGAGAAGAGGTGGGAGGGACTGATTAATGGTGTCTACTCACTCTCTGGGGTTCCTTAGCTCTTGACAACCTGTGCCCATTATTTTCCGAAATTGGGTAAGCAGAATGCATCTCTCCAGTGAGAGAGGGCACATTCCATTCCGATAAATATCTCTGGTGTTTCCATGTGCAGACGGGATGTACAAAATTCTGAATTTTTGGATACTTTTAAGCAAGTTATGTGTCGGCTGACCCCCAAAAATACGATCAATGCAATGAAATGGAGGAAACTTGAACAACAGGACATTGTTTTAAAAAATTGCTTCCAACAATTTGCTATGAATACAAAAGACTTTAGATAAATTTCAGAACTAAAAATGATCTCTAATAATAATCCTTGCATTTGGTATAGTGCCTTATTGTAATGTTGAGACTTCGCAAAGAGCTTTACAAAATATACTGTAAAGTGAATTGACTATATTTTATTAACAAAACGCAGCAGGCAATTGCGCATGGCAGTGTCCCACAAACAGCCGTAGATTGAGTGACCAAATTATCATTATTATTTTTATTAAGGGATTATTATCCCCAGAAAGCGATCCGACAATCAACTAACAACCAGGTTCCAAATTACTGCCATGTACGCAAGGTACACAGCTTGTGTGTTAAAGTGATTGTAAGGCAGACGAGCAAACAGCCAAGGGGAAAGATATTCTGTTACACTCACTGAGAAAACACGTCATTGTGTCTCTGCACCTTCGGGGGTAACTTTGGATCGGGAGCTAAGTTGGTCAACAGCTATAGGTTTACCAAAAATATGAACACAAAAGCAACATTTATGAAATAAATTAAACCCATGTAGTATCCAGAGGAAAATTATGTTATTATATTACACTCAATTTGATACATAGGTAATAAATATACATTGCTAATCCTTCGCTAACAAAAGGCTCATAGACTAACATTGAGCAGTGCAAAGTCATGATCTAGTCAGGAAGAAAGTCCTCTCATACAATTATGGTACGTATTTCCAGAATAGTGGATTACTAGCGCATGGATTAGATGAAAAATTGAATAAATTGAATACTATCAATGGGGCACCACCGTGGCCTACTCAAGTCCCCCATTAGAGAGTGATCTCCACAACTCCTACTAACCTGTGTGCTCCCTCCGCTCGACGGGTACAATTCAAAAGAGAGGGGAGTATCTTTTTCTGGGTCTGATCCATGTCCCTCACACTGTCTGCTCCCTCATCGCAAGTTGGGCCTTTAGTCTTCCTGGCCCCAACCCTCTGAAACTCCATCCAGGATTTGCCTTCTCGCTTGCCTACTTCAAGGCTTGTCTCAAGTCCTTGCTCTTTAATGGTAGCTTCGGTCATTCTCCCACAACCACTCCTTTACCCTTCAGCCTGCTAGCAAGTTGGAAGGATTACTTTCCTACTTGTATATAAATGCAATTTGTTGTTGTTGGTGTTGGCAACCCTGCAAAGGCTGGGATAGGGGAGAGGGAGATAAACAAGGGCTCCTTTAAACTGACTTGCTAATGCTGCAACCCAAATGAATAAGGTGGTCCCAGACGGATGAGCAGTCAGATGCTTACCAGAAAGTACTCTCAAGCTATATATGGTTCAAACTTCCGCTAACCTGTATCTAATTATTCTGGGAATTAGAGTAAGGGTGAGGTGATGGGGTCATGGATCCTGATGCAGAAGAGGACACGAGTTGCAGAGTTCTGAATGACCTGCAGCTTGTGGATGGAACAGTTGGGAAGGCCGACAAGTAGGGAGTTGGCATAGTTGAGCCTAGATGGGTTGAGTACATAGATGAGGGTTTTTTGGTGGCCTGTGGAGTGAGGCAATGGCAGAACCGGATGATGTTGCGGAGGTGGGGGAAGGCAGAGTAGGTCATGGTATAGATGTGGGGTAGAAAGGACAGTTGAGGGTCAAAGAAAAAGCCAAGGTTCCAGACTGGCTCAATGAGAGAAACAGAGTATGTCCCTCCAGGAAGAGAGTACGCACAAATTGGCTACTGCACTCACCTGCAAATCATCCAGTCATCACATCCGATAATAAATCAGGTGACGCACGTTGAGATAAAAAGTTAGACATCAAATGCAAGGATTATTATTATCAATACAGATGCTGTTTCCCAAACTAATACTATGCTCAAAATCCATTAACTTGATATGATACAGGTCTAATACAAGTATTGGTGTATTAGTGATCATTTTACAGCTCTTCTATCAGCCCATATAGCTGCTTAACGACCATATACCACAAAATCCCTTTGATCTGAGTCATCCTGTCACCTCGGTTTAGTGCCCAGAGACTTCAGGTGTTTCAACAGTGTTTGGGCTGCACTACTAACAGCATCTGTCTGTCTGGAAATTATCTTCCACAACCCTTAAAAATTCACGATAATTGATCTAAAACTTCTGAAAACACATGGTTCCATAAACCTCAACGATTTAGCTCCGGCTGTTGCCTCCATGTTTTCTGGTTTTGATCAGCCAGGTGTCCGACATACAGAAACCCAACACTGTGAGTATCAAAAGAGTGTCCAAGAGTATCCAAAGCAGACTGAGAATTCTACATACATTTGTTATCAACACCTGGGAATTTCCCTGGATATGGAATGAAATGCACACTCTCTCCTCAGGACCCACACACCCTACTTACGTAAACCCCGAGAGTATTAGATACATATTGACAAGAGCAAAGGCATGAGGACCCCAGCGTGTGTTTTAATCAGCTAAAACCATTTACCTTGCAATTCAGCGCACTACCTGGCAAGCTTTCCACCACTTGTCCAGCAAGTGGGAAGAATCCACAAGCCCAGTGATTAACTGGCCTGTCCCTCCAAGTCCCGCTAATGAACAGGGCTAGCTGGCACTCCGTGCCTGTTTGTGGAGATGTGGACTTGCCAGGACTGAATTATCCTGGGGTCACAAGGCCCAACAGCAGCCCCTGGACTAGCAGATTTTGTTCTAGTTAAGCTCGGTGGAGCCTGCATGTCTACCACTTAAATCTATTCTTTGCCAAACTTTAGATGCTAATTTTCATGGTACATTTAGTTTCAGTATGACTTGATTGCCTCGTATTCCATTCATTAAGAACAAGAAACAATAAGCGACGTCATGGGCAGACTGAGGTGCAGACACCAAACCGTTGGTGCCACATGATATCGCAGCGGATTTCACCGCCCTTGGAACACCGTGTAACAAATTGTAAAGTTACTTTTAATTAAAAACAAAATGAAGAAACACAAATAAACTGAAATCATTAACAGCAGCAGGGAGGGCAAGTTACATTATTTAACCCCACAAAGGATTGGCACAATCTATAGAAGTGAAGGTATTAATTGTGCGGTACATGTCGGAACACACCAACCTGTCCTCTAGAGCAGTGGTTCCCAACCTTTTTTTTGCTGCGACCCTAAATTGGCCACCAACATGTCCTCCCGACCCTTAGGGGGCGACTGTGCGACTGAAGCTCAGCCAAGACGATATCTCCTTCTCTGTTGTGGACTCAGCGTAACTGGCTAGTAGGTCTTTCATACAAATTGGTCAGTGGTGTTCCCTCGGGCACTTTTCAGCATTAAAAAAGAAAAAGAAATTCTGATGATCCTTCGCGACCCTGATTTGGTTCGGGACCCAAGGTTGGGAACCATTGCTCGAAAGGGTAGCTCAACACATCTCCGCCTGGCTGTCAATCCTCTGGATCAAATCATGGTAGAAGCTGGGCTCT
This sequence comes from Hydrolagus colliei, assembly GCA_035084275.1. Classification (NCBI taxonomy): domain Eukaryota; kingdom Metazoa; phylum Chordata; class Chondrichthyes; order Chimaeriformes; family Chimaeridae; genus Hydrolagus; species Hydrolagus colliei. The sequence goes on along the minus strand of CM068754.1, from coordinate 4,560,866 downwards.
TGCCCTTGCAATCGCTTGCAAAAGCGCTGGAGTATGTGTTGATGTTGGTGTTGAAATTCCATCCAATCAATTTTATTCGTAACTTGTTAATTTGCCTACACATACACAGGGCTACAATTTACAGAACCTTTGTAAAGCACTTTGACAGGTTCCCAACACTCCTGACGTGGTATCAAATGTAAGGATTATTATTAGTATAATCATCATTGATGATATAATCCTTCAAGGACTGCCTCAAGACTCTCCTCTTCAACCATGCCATCAGTCTCCTTCGCCCTTCCTTCCCCTTCCTTCCAGCCTACATGATCCTGACCCTAGCTCAGAACCGAAACACTGACTGTCCAGCACCTTGAGACATCCTCCTAATGTACTGTACAAATGTAATTCTGTTGTTGTTGGTGGTGTAATGGAGATCTTAACATCGTCACATTCCATTTCTTACATTCCAAAGCGAATAAATAATTCTTACAATTTTATATAGTATGTCGTATACATACAAGTAGTATATAACTATAGTATTTTCATGTCGGGAGGATGTCTCAAAGTGCTTCACAAGCTACAGTGGAAAGTGCAGTGACTGTGCACTTTGTAGGCAGCCAATTTATGCGAAGCAATGTCCACAAAGAGGCATTCAGTGAAGGAGCAATTTTATCTGACGAATCACGACTGTTGAAGACTGGCAACGTTAGCGTTTATCTGGCAACCTCAAAGAGAGCGTACAACCCACTCGGATTCTTTTCTGTCAGTTCTTATTCTCTGGCAGTGAAACAGTTAGAAGCACAAGTCTGGACAAAGAGACAGTTGCAATTGAGGCACTTTATCAAATGCCGGTTATAAAACAGGCTTTTTACCCATTGTAATTTCACATCAAAGTCCACAAACAGGTTGAGATCAGTAAACAAAACACAGGGCCATGGGTAAGTCAAAATAAATGTGAGTCAACACTCAAACCTATCACACTTCTGAAGTTTGACTTTGAGACATTATACAGTTGGTGTTTATCTGCTTAGTCTAATGTGGCTTTCTTTTTTTTGTGTGTGTACAAATCTGACCGTTGCAAAAGCTGAATGGGTTTCCTTATTGCCTTGGGAACAATCCATCGTTTGCAATACCTTCACAATTTATCACAGGGCCACGCTAAGCCCTGCCAGACCAGGGCTCAAATAATAACTGCAGTGAGGAAGAGTGCGAAGAAGCACACACTATGGAGCGCTTACATGGATTTTCCATTGCTCGCTTATTGTTGCCTTTCTCCGACAACTCCACTGTTACAGCCTTTCTCTAAAATAATTTCAGATAGCTGTGTCATTGTGCACAAAGGTCATAACGCACTGGAGTGTTAACCTGGCTCAGTTGATATCACTCTCACCTCTGAGTCAAGAAGTATTATATTTTTGGACATACTGTCCTTCGGATGATATGTTAAACGTGTTTTATCTACCTATTCAGGAGGATGTTGAAAGATGCCCTGGGGGTATTCAAAAGAGAGGGGAGTTGTACTGGTTACCAATTCCCCAAAATCAAATTGATCATTCATTTTGTGGCTGTTTGTGAGACAATGCTGTTTGCACCTTGTTTGACTATAAAATATATAGTCACTGCAATTTACAGTATATCATGTATTGATTTGTATTAATCCGTGATGAGGACAGCTTCGTGTCTTTGAGATGTCTCTCAAAGAGCTTCACAAGATATACTGTAGTGTAAAGTGTAGTGACTGTACCCACACTTGGGTTGAGCCTGTCGTTGGCCAATGCACACATCAGACTGCAAGTCTATGGGAATGCCAATCAGTATGACACTGGCTCTACACTGACATTTCTATTGAGAGAATCTATCGCCTCTTTAACCTACACTCCACCTCTGCACTGCAGTACACGTCCCAACCATTTTTATGGGATGTAATCCAGTGCCATGTGGTTCCTATCATGAGCTGAGGCTGTTTTCTCTAACCGGACCTGAGCGCACTGTACACTGTGTCAGTTACTGTAGTAACCCTCAGTTATCAAACCTTCGGCTGGTAACGCTTGATCAGTTCCTGGTGCAATAAAACTCACAGAGTGACATTTTCGCTGTAACACACAAGAATCTATTATAAAAGTGTTCCACTAAGTCAAGCACATGATACAAAACACGCTACTCCTGCCAACATCAGTCTGAGGTCACGGTAACCAGTGAAACTAGTGCCGCATTTCACATCATAGCGAATAGAGTCACTGTCAATCCTTATTGCAGTTCCTTTTCACAGCATTGCATACAAAACACATAGTGTTTTATATGCAAAACACTACACTTTGAAGAAAAAAACCGTTCAATCGCTCTGGGACGCTGGCCCTCGTGAAGGGCGCTATATAAGCACAAGTTCTTGTTGCTGTTGTCCTCACAACAACAACAACAATAACAACAAAATTACATCAAAGGTGCCTTATTAAATGCAAAATGCTAATCTGTTAGTCTGTCTAATAGTATCTCACATTTCCTCCCCACAGGCCATCGGTGGTCAGGCTTTCAGTCTTTCTGACCGCACTCTCTAAAACCTCAAGGTCTGTCTGAAGACCTTCCTCATTGTCCGCGCCTTCGGTCGCCTTCCCAATCTTTCAAATAGTTCCATCAAATCGTTTTCCGGCGTAAGTTAAAATGATTCCCAAATTCCCCACTCTCCCTACGAACAATGTTGCTCTCCCCCCCATGTAAACAAGCAGGGACTGTCACTGCATACGTGACATACAAAGACCTGATGTGAAGTAGGTATAACAGACGGTAATGCTGAGGGGGTTAAAATAATCTAAATACAAGATCTGCTTATAGCCTTTTACCACATTGTACCTGCCAGCTGTCATCACCTATGATTCTCCAACTTGTCCCTCCAGCTGTGGACCAGCTGTATTTGAATCTGCTACAAACGCCTCACTGCCGTGTCCTGCGCTATAAGTATTTCGGGACCAGCGTTCTCAAAGGGCAATTTCAGGAGAGGCATCGGGAAGAGTTCCTTTTGTACAGAAGGCGATCAACAACTGGAATGGTTGACCCAGGTTTGGTCGAGACCAGAATGCTGACCTCATTTCAGAAACAGCTGGAAGCTTTAATGGTTTGGACGGTCGTAATAAATAACCCTTGCATGTCTTCTAGACGTCTCAAAGCGCTTCACAGAATATACTGTAAAGTGAGTTGACTGTATATTTGTGGGAGAAACGTGGCAGCCAATTGTGCACAGCAGTGTCCCACAAACAGTCGTAGATTGAAATGACCAATTTATTTTAGTTTTTTGGGGGATGGATTAATTACTCGGCGTGTGGAGTAGGGAAACTTGCCCAAGGTTTTGCCCTGACCTGCCTGAATTCGAAACACGGGTCTCATGCTTGTAAAGCGAGTGCTCTAACCACTGAGCTACCAATAGGTGGGCTGGGAGTCCAAGATCTATACAGCGAGTTGCCACCGCAGTCACAAAGGTCATTGAGTGTTCTTCCTGCCTCCAGAAGATCCACAGACTCGTCCCACCCTACCTCTGACATCTCCTGCAACCCCATTGACCCGGTCACTCCCATTGTTCAGAGAACACCAGCCCCCTTCATGTCCCTCGTCCTATCCATCCCCATCATCAGTGGTTAAGCTCTCTGCCATTCTGCACACCATTGCTGGAGCTTCATCTCAGGGTCCCTCTAACTCATTGCCTCCCTCATCACTTTCAAGCGCTCTGAGACACTACTACTTGAAAGGTCTTGCATAACTGTGAGTTGTTGTTCTTATGAAGACTTACATCTATGAGCAGGCGTTGATTTACCCACATGCATCTCGTCAATTCAGATGCCCAGCCCACTGCATGTAAAACATTTTGAGATCCTCACACCATGAAAGCCGCTGTATAAATGTTAAATTCTAGTACACAGTACTACCTCTCAGCCTCTTTCTCTTTGCCTTGCAATCCACTGGGGTCAAATGCATCAAACAACACTTACAAAAGGAATACTAATCCTTGCATTTGATACAGTGCCTTTCACTTCAGGAGGACAGTTCACAAATTCACTGTGAAGCGTAGGGACTGGCTATTATTTGCACACAGACTTTTAAAGACTTTGCTTCTATTATCAGCCAATGTACAGGACAAAATGGCATTCAACTGGATGAACTTTTGCTGTATCCAGGGCGGGAAACAATGGCGTGTGGAATGAAGGACAATTACCCTGTTTGTTCTGCATCGGGATCATGTACAAGTAGTTTTAACACAGCTACCGCTAATCCCATATTTGTTTGATGCTATTCATTCATGCCAGTATACTGTGAGGGGAGGGACAAGGCTATGCTAATGTTCGGGCCCATTCAGAGCCCCAGCTCGAAGATTTTTCTTTTGTTGTGACTCAATCTTTCAAGGTGACAGGCAAACGCGAAGCCAAGTTCTCTGCAAATGCACAAACGCAAATTGGTGAGCAGTGATTGTCCCTACCCTCCATTCAGCGTGCTCCAGTCTGATCCATGTCCCCTGCCCAACCCGCCCTACCATCAGTGGCCGGGCTTTCAGCCTCATCGCCCCTACACTCTGGAACTCCATCCCACAGTCCCTTCGCCTCGCTTCCTGCCTTACCTCCTTCAAGGCCAGTTTCAAGGCTTTCCTTTTCGATTGTGCCTTCTGCTGCCCTCCCTCACCCCCACCTTGCCTCTCCCACTTGCTCAGGTCCCGAGCCCTGACTGTTCAGCGCCTTGGGACTTCCTCCCGATGTGAAAGGCGCTCTGTAATTTTGTTGTTGTTTTTGTTGTCGCTTGTAGTTCAAGTAAACGAAAGAAACCGTCACAATTCAGAGCAACATCGAGACATGTGGCAATTGTTTATCATGTGCAACTATGCAAATAGTAAAGGAACTGAGAAACATAGGTATGAACAGGACCCAAAATGAAAGAACGTTGTCATCTATATGACTGCTGCAGAAAAATACAACTTTGCTTCCGATCTCAACGCCTGTAAAAGTTGGAATATCTCAAAGCACCAACAGAGAATTGCTGTTAAGCGTAGTGACCATGTGTTTGTCAGTGACAGCGGCAACCATTTGCAAATAGTCATGCTCAGTTTTATCTGGGGGATTGTTGGCCAGGACACCAGGAGAAACCGGTTTAAAATAGCAGTACTGCAATAATAATCCGTGCTTTTGATATAGCGCTTTTTACGTCTTCAAGACGCCTCAAAACACTTCATGCAATATACTGTGAAGTGAATTGTCTATATATTTTGTGGGCAAAACAAGGCAGCCAATTACATACAGCAGTGTCCCACAAACAGTTATGGTTTGAGTGACGAAACTAGTACTATTTTTTCTTCTTGAAAGTTATTATCAGGCGTGTGGAGTAAGGAAATGTACCCAAGGTATCGCCCTGCCGGGAATCAAAACCAGGTCTCTCGCTTGCAAGCCGAGCGCTCTAACCACTGAGCTGAAGGACAGTGTTTACGGGAACTAAATTTCGCACCGTATAAAAAGGACAGCGCATCCTCCATCAGCACTCGCTTTGAGTGTTAGTGGTAGCCTCGAAATGAGGGCGTGAACTCTCTATCTTGCACCCAGAGGTGAGAGTCAGAGTGACATACTCTCTAACTGAGGTGAAAGGCCTTCACCAACTTTCCTATCCCTGCACCTGGGATCCTGCCAACGTCCTTTTCAGGCACATCTGGCATGAAACAAAGTTAAATTATACATGGCTGACAATAAAATTCTTAATACATCAATTAGGATAATAATTAACAAGTCCACAATTGATTACTGCTTAGAAACGGACAACTGTAAAATTTATTGTCAACGCATTTGATAACATTTCAGTGATCACAGTTCTGCAGCAGCATCTGGTTTTCAGAACCTTTATTGCTTCGGCTGCTGCTGTCTAACTCATTGTCAGATGCTTTATGTAGCAAATAGCATCGATGGAGTTAAAACAAACACGGAGGGTAGTGCAATTCCTGACACAAATGAGCCCACATTACTCTAGGAACAGCCAGCCTGGCTGATGACGGAACAGCCAGCCTGGCTCATCAACAGGACTCGGTGGGAAAGATCGATCATTCTTCCCATTCAGCTCCTGTTAATCCTGCAAGCCAAAGCCTAATAGGGAGGATGATCTCAGTATTTTGGTCATCATCCCAGGAAGCATCCCTCCGGGGAATGCAGTGTGTATTCCATTCTAAACACAACAAAATGTCCATGAGTAGGTGGGCGTACATGCCGCCAACACATGGAAATTACACTTCATTCCAGTTTTGATACCCAGTGATAGGTTCCTGCATGTGTCAGACATGGTGTAACTTTCGTATTAAATGTCTGTGGAAGCTGTTGAGTCCACACCATGTAGAACCAAACCGGAATAATACTTGACAGCAAAATATTTGATAGATATGAGCAGAACGTGGGAATAAGTCATTATAATCCTTGCGTTTGAAATAGGGCCTACAACATCTCAAAGCATTTCACAAAGTTTCTACGCACCGGCTGTGTATTTGTAGGCAACAATGTCCTCCAAACAGCCAGGGAATGAGTTTGATCAATTTTATCTGAGGCATTGTTGGCCAGGACACAGGGAGAAATTCCTTACTCTTTTCCAATAATAATTTATAATTTTAAATGTAAGGGCTAATATGATTATTATAAATAAAATCTTACAATGCAGAAGGACGTTGCACAATGATATGATACTTGAATTTCATATGTCGCCTTATCACGTCTTCGTAATGTCTCAAAGCACTTCACAGAATATATTGTAAAAAGTGAATTGACTACATAGTTTGTGGGCAGAACTAGCAGCAAATTGCGCACAACAGTGTCCCACAAACAGTCATGTCCAAATTTATTTTGGATGGGATTTTTGTTTTTCAAATGATTTTGCCGCTAGAAAGCGATCTGACAATCGACTAACAACCAAGTTTCTAATTACTGCTAGAAAAATGGCCTAAGTTTTCGACCTGCCCAGTAATCAAACCCGGGTCGTTTGTGAGGCGAGCACTCTAACCACCACACTACAGAGCTCCGCAGATGAGAGGCTGATTCATTTAAATTTGGGAGAAATATGATTCCGCCATTCCTGAAACACTCATAAATTCTCTCTTTGTTTTGCACACGTGAAAATAAACTCTGTTAATAGAGCAACGTCTTCTGAACGTTCAAAAAGAGTGGAGTGACGCCTCACTGGAGGAATGTCTGACAAACAACAGCTAGGCTGTAAAGATTATGGTGTGGACTTTGGGGACAATAATCCTTGTGGATCCCAGTTATATGCAGTTCAGTAAAATCGATCATATTTACAGAGAGACTGCACTCGGCACATGTGCTGCTGACAGAGAACAAACTCTATCATCATCTCTGTCCAGCGACTGCATTCCCAAAGATGGGATGGGATCTCAATCCCAAGACGGATGCCCTCATTCCCGGATTGCGCCCTAACCCGACAGTCCATCCTCATTTCTGTGACCAACTGGATGCAGTGTAATGACCAGCTGAAATTCCTTCATTCGGAACCCTAACCCTTGTGGAGTCCTGTAGCTCAGGGGTTAGAGCTCTCGCCTTACAAGCGTGAGACCTGTGTTCGTATCCAGGCAGATCAGGGCAAAACCGTGGGCAAGTTTCCTTACTCCACACACCTAATAATAATCCACCCAAAAAAACCCACAATAATAAAAATTGGTCATTTCAATCCACGACTGTTTGTGGGAAACTGCTGTGCGCAATTGGCTGCCGCGTTTCGCCCACAAATATACAATCAATTCACTTTACAGTATATTCTGTGAAGCGCTTTGAGACGTCGATAAAATGTGAAAAGCGCTATATGAAATGCAAGGATTATATTATTATTATAATTCCATTGACGTGCGGGAATTTGGCTCCGGAAAGCAGACAGTGCACAGAGCGAAATTCCAGACAGGCAACACCACACTGGAATACTGGTCATTGGAATCAATCCCGTCCTCAGCATTTGATTACTTATTAAGAAATCTCGTTATTGAAATATAACCAATTAACCTTCCTTGTATGTTTTTGGAAGGGGCCCCTGTAAAATTGGGGAGTTTCTAACAGGTGGCATTTTTGTCTCCCTTGCATATTTCACATTACGTGAAAGTGACTGGGTGTAACACTGCCCTCCACAGGAAGACAGCTAGCTCACTATCAAACATAAGGCAGGTTTTCAGGGTCTCAAAGCACTTTACAGAATAAACTGTAAATAAATTAACTGAATATTTTGTGGGTGAAACACGAAAGCCAATTGAGCACAGCAGTGTCCCCCAAACTGTTGTGGATTGAGAGATCAAATTGCCTGCCTGCCTGCCTAGGTCCTGTAGCTCAGTGGTTAGAGCACTCGCCTTACAAGTGTGAGACCTGTGTTTGAATCCAGGCAGGTCTGGGCAAAACCTTGGGCAAGTTTCCTTACTCCACACACCTAATAATAATCCACCAAAAAAAAAACACAATAATAAAAATTGGTCATTTCAATCCACGGCTGTTTGTGGGACACTGCTGTGCGCAACTGGCTGCCGTGTTGCACCGGCAAATATACAGTCAATTCACTTTACAGTATATTCTGTGAGACGTCAATAAGAAGTGAAAAGCGCTATATCAAATGCATGGATTATTATTATTATTATTATTACCCACTCACCCATCAACCACACTCTTTTGAGCCAAACGTTGTAGCCTTGAATGAAGGAGTCACTGACAAACTGCAGGTAACTGACTTAATTAATTGGATGTTAAGAGCATGTAGTTGACGCTGACACTCCAGTGCAGTGCAGTGTTTGAATTGTCGGTGATGCTATGCTTCGAGTGAGACATTAAACTGAGGTCCCATCTGCCTGGTCAGGTGTTAAAGAGCCCATGGCACAATTCGAAAAGAGAAGGGAGTTTCTTCCATTGGCCGGCAATCCTCCAGGCAATTTGGTCACTCACTTCATAGTTGTTTGTGAGACAATGCTTTGTACAACATTGGCTGCCACATTCACTTACAAAATATACAATAATCCTTGCATTTGGCACTGGCAATCTAGAGTAAATTTTGTGAGAAGCTTTGAGGTACCCCCACCCCAACATAACAGGCACTGTAACAAATACAATAATTATTATGGTAATTAATAGTGTTAAAATAGCAATTTATGTAATAATAATAATCGTTGCATTTGATAACGCTTTTCACGTCTTCAAAGTGCTTCACGTAATATACTGCAATGTGAATGGACTGTATTTTGGGGGCAAAATGAGGCAGCAACAATAGTGTCCTACGAACAGTCGTGGATTGAAATAACCAATTTAGTATTTTGTTTAGGAATTATCATCAGCCGTGTGGAGTAAGGAAACTTGCTCAAGGTTTCACCCTGCCTGGAATTGAACCCAGGTCTATTGCTTGCAAGGCTAGTGCTCTGACCACTGAGCTACAGGTCTCCACATATATTTGCAAAAGAGAATTAGAAACAATCACTGAATATGTTGTAAAACGCTATTTATATTTATAGGAATTTCATATCAGGAGGATATCTCAAAGCACGTTACATAATTGCCTGGGAGCTGTTCACTGGGACTGACTGACTGACTGACCAGGTGTAGCTAAGTTCTCAGTGAAGAGGGAAGGGAAACTGGTATAGGAGAAGGAAGGAGGGAAGCTGTGTTAATCCTCCTCAGCTAACAAGAGACCAGTGATAGATGTCTGTTCCGACTAGCCTCAAATCTCACCTGTTCTGGGGTAACCTAAGTCTTCCTTCCTAGTGAGGGACAAGAAGGCATAAAGAATAACAATTTTATTCGATACAGCCTCTGTAACATGTCACAGTACAAAGTAAAGTCTATTGTTGGTGGTTTATAATACAATAATAATAATATTCCTTGCATTTAATTCAGCGCTTTTCACATCTTCTAGACATTTCAAAGCGTTTCACAGAATATATTGTAAATAATAATAATAATAATAATCCTTGCATTTGATGTAGCGCTTTTCACATTTTATCGATGTCCCAAAGCGCTTCACAGAATATAGCGTAAAGTGAATTGACTGTATATTTGTGGGCGAATCGCGGCAGTCAATTGCGCACAGCGGTGTCCCACACACAGTCGTGGATTGAAATGACCAATTTTATTATTGTGTTTTTTTTGGACGGATTATTATTAGGCGTGTGGAGTAAGGAAACTTGCCTAAGGTTTCGCCCTGACCTGCCTTGCTTTGAACACAGGCTCACCAGCTTGGTCTCCCCAGCTTGCAAGACACGTGCTCTAATCACTCAGCCACAGCAGCTCCACAGTGAATTGACTGTGTATTTGTGGGCAAAACGTGGCAGACAATTGCACACAGCAGTGTCCCACAAACAGTCGTGGATTGAAATGACCAATTTTGTTATTGTTTTTCTTTTGGAGGGATAATTATTAGGTGTGTGGAGTAAGGAAAGTTGCCCAATGTTTCACCCTGACCTGCCTGGATTCGAACACAGGACTCGTGCTGGTAAGGCGAGTGCTCTAATCACTGAGCTACAGGACTCCACTTATATATTTATAAGTGAAGTGGAAGCCAATTGCGTATACCAATATCCCATGAAATTAAATTGAAATGAAGTTGAAATGAACGGCAAGACTTTATCTGTAAGATTGTTGGCCAAGACATACATTGGGAGAAACTTCCTTCTCTTTTCGATTAGTACATGGGATCTTCAATGTCCGCCTGAACAGGTAGACAGGACCTCAGTTTATCATCTCATCTGAACGATTGGTCCCTCTGATAATGCAACATTTCCCAGCATAGGGGTGTCAGCCACGAAGTCCTGAATATACACCCTTCTGATCCAGAGGCCAGATTGCTACCAACTGAGCCAGGCTGAGTGGAAGGACCATGGGACATTTTCAGCAGATTCCTGATGATAATGGGTGAGAGCATGGATTCCAAGGAGCCACAACAGGAAGCAAACTGCAGCCAAGAGAAAGCAGCATGGAGTAATCTTCTTAAAGGGAATCTAATCTTTTTCACTGTCATTGCCTCTTGTAGATTTGCATTAATTTAGTGGGTTTGTATTGGTTTGTTTTATTGGTGTATCATTTCCTGAATGTGAGTGACCTTAAGATACAAACCCCACATAGTGTACGGTACAGTATATGGAATTGTTTCCCCACTCGACTCCCACCTTGCCATTACATACTAACTCCCACATACCATTACACACTAGCTCCCACATACCATTGCAATGCTGAGGTAGTGCTGCAATGTGACGAATCCAACTGTCCGGATGAGGCATTAAACCAAAGTCCTGTCTGCCTGTTCAGAGGCGCTTTGATCACAAAGCAATATTCAAAAAGAGAAGAGCGACTTTCTCCTTGCATCCTGGTCAACAGATGAATTATTCCTCCTATTCTTCACTTTACAATATCTTCCAGTAGTCATAATGCGGGCTCATTATCACAGCCCAATGGTTGTGAAATATTCTTCCTCGGTAGTTTCCATTTTTGTCTCTTAGTCATATTTCTGCAATGTCAACAGTACCAGGATAGTCAAACTACTTCCTAGAATTTGGCACAATAGAATAAAGAGATTACTTCCAACGTACATATTTAGCAACCTCAAAGACAATGACAATACATGGTGCACAAAGTTAATACAGGTAGTCACCTATTTAAACAAATTGCCAATAAACACACAGCTGTGTGCACACTCCATAGTCAGCGTGTTGCAACAATAATCCTTCCGTTTGATAGAATATCTAAAACATCAAGACGCTTCAAAGGTTATTTTAGGCCAGTCACACACAGCAACTTTCCACAAGCACAAAATGAACCTCTGAATTATCATACAACTCATACAATCAGGTTTTCATGCTGCCCGTAGCACAGAGACATTCCTGGTCAAAGTCTCCAATTATATCTTAAGCATCTGTGATTAGGGCTCTCTCTGTCTCCTTGTCCTCCTGGACCTCTCTGCAGACCTCCTTGTCCTCCTGAACCTTTCAACTACGACACTGTTGACCACTCCATCCTCCTACACCGCCTCTCCTCCCAGCTCAATCTTCATAGACCTGCCCTCACCTGGTTCGGCTCCTACCTTTCTCACCGTCTCCACTTTGATGCCACCAATGGCTTCTCCTCCAGCCCTCCCATTGTCACCTGCGGCGCGATCCAGGGCTTTGTCTTTGAACCCCTACTTTTCAATATCTGCATGCTCCCCCTTGGTGACATAATCCGCACACATGGGATCAACTTCCACATACAGTATATTTGAATGACACCCAACTCTATCTTTCTGCCTCTACCATTGAGTTCAGGACCACTATTGTGCTGACAGATTGTTTGTCAGACATCAAGTCCTGTGTGAGAGCTAACTTTCTACAGTTGAATGCAAACAAGACCGAGGCTCTCCTGATTGGCTCGCACCAGCGCCTTCACACATTAGGCACTGGCAGTATCAACCTCCATGATTGTACATTCTACCTCACCAAGCCAGTCAGACACCTAGGTGGCTTGTTCAATCCTCAACTGTCTTTCCTCCCCCACATCAAAGCCATGACCCACTCTGCCTTGCCTCACCTCTGCAATAGTTCTGGAGTTGGGAAGGCCGACAAGAAGTGTGTTGGCATAGTCGAGCCTGGACATGATGAAGGCATGAATGAGAGTTTCAGTGGCCTGAGGTACTGGTGGAGACTGGCAATGTTGCGGAGGGAAGACAGAGCAGGTCATGGCACGGATTTGGGGAGAAAAAACAATTGAGGATCAAACAAGACACCTAGTTTCCTGACTGACTTGGTGAGGTGGAGGGTGCAACCATGGAGGTTAATGCTGCTAGTGTCGACCTCTCTGCTCAGAGGACAAGAAGGCAGAGAGAGCTCTGGTCACACATGTTTAAAATGTCATTGGAGACATGGAGCAGGTTTGTCTCCGTGCTGTGGATTGAAGGGACGAAGCTGGGATGCAATGACTCATTCCAGGACCTTGGAGAGGCATGGGAGGTTGGAGATGGGGCAGTAACTGGAGAGTAGAGATGGGTCCAGGGCAAGTTTTTTCAGGATGGAGATGAAGACAGCTGTTTTTAGAGGGGTGGGAATAGCACTGATGGATAAGGAGTTGGAATAGAAGGAGAGGATGGGTGAGACGTAAAAAGGTGGACATAGAAAACGGTTAGTGGAAACAACGACATTGTTTCAATACCCTTCCCACCCCTTTCCCAAGAAAAGCCCAGATAACCCTGGACTGGGTGTACTTTGAGAGCTGTGGGTGGATTGCATTGTAATACAAATCCCTCGATCTACAAGTTGAGTCATCCCAAATATTACTCTGCCGCTACCAATGAATATTAACAAGAATCGGGCACAGCTCATAGGGTTATGTGCCGACACTGGCAGATATGAGACACAGCAACTCCTCACCAAACATCAAAGCGGTTTGAGCACCAAGATTCACAAACGAGTGAAAAATAGCAAAGGAATGTCAGTGTACGTTTGAAAGGGTTACAAATGAACAACACAGCAGATACGGTCAGGATTATTTCTCATAATGTACAATTTACTTCATCTCCAGAGCATCTTTATTCATTCCTCCACCTTGCCCCCACCCTAGCCTCCTTGAAAGCCCACCCCCAAGACCCTCCCCTTGTCTTTGATCTTCCAAAATTCTCTGGATTCTGGAACGGTTCCCAGTGATTGGAAGATTGCAAACGTAACACCACTATTTAAGAAGGGTGGGAGAGAAAAGATAGGGAATTATAGACCAGTTAGTCTGACATCAGTGATAGGGAAAATTCTTGAATCCTTAATTAAGGATGTCATTTGGGGACACCTGGATGACCATAACAAGATTAGGCAGAGTCAACATGGCTTTACAAAAGGGAAGTCATGCTTAACTAATCTGTTAAGAGTTTTTTGAGGATGTATCTAGCAGGTTAGATAGGGGTGAACCAGTAGATATAGTATATTTAGATTTTAAGAAGGTATTTGAAAAGTGCCACATAAAAGGCTATTGCACAAGGTTAAGGCCCACGAGATTAATGGGAGCATATTATCATGGATTGAAGAGTGGCTAACGGGTAGAAAACAGAGAGTAGGGATAAACGGGTCATTCTCGAATTGGCAGGATGTGACTAGTGGAGTGCCACAAGGATCAGTGCTTGGGCCTCAGCTATTTACAATTTACATCAATGATCTAGACGAGGACATTGAATGTAACGTATCTAAATTTGCGGATGACGCTAAACTAGGTGGGAGAGCAAGTTCTAAGGATGATGCAAATAGATTGCAATGGGATGTAGATGGACTAGGGGAGTGGGTAAGTAGTTGGCAGATGGAATTTAATGTGGGGAAGTGTGAAGTTATTCATCTAGGTAGTAAAAATAGAAAAACAGATTATTTTCTAGAAGGGGAGAGATTAGATAGTGTTAGTGATCAGAAGGATTTGGGTGTCCTTGTAAACTAGTCGCAAAAAGTTAGTTTGCAGGTACAGTAAGTAACTAAGAAGGCGAACGGTATGTTAGCATTCATTGCAAAAGGTTTAGAGTACAAGAGTAGGGAAGTCTTGCTGCAACTATACAGGGCCTTGGTGAGACCGCACCTAGAGAATTGTGCACAGTTTTGATCTTATTTAAAAAAGGATATATTTGCCTTAGAGCTGGTGTAGCGTAAATTCATTAGGTTAGTTCCTAGGATGAGGGGACTAACCTGTGAGGATAGGTTGAATAAACTAGGGCTTTATTCTCTAGAGTACAGAAGAATTAAGGGAGATCTTATTGAAACATATAAGATTCTTAAAGGGCTAGATAAAGTAGCCAAGGAGGGACTGTTTCCCCTGGTAGGAGAATCTATAACCAAGGGTCACAGTCTTAAAATTAAGGGTCAGCCTTTTAGAACAGAGTTGAGGAAACATTTCTTCACTCAGGGGGTAGTGAATTTATGGAATTCACTTCATCGAATTCACTACCCCAGAAGGCTGTGGATGCTCAGTGCTTGAACATTTTCAAGGCTGAGACTGATAGATCTTTTGCAAAACTAGAGGGATTAGGAAATATGGAGATAGGGTAGGTAATTAGAGTTAGGTCAGAAGATCAGCCATGATCTTATCGAATGGCGGGGCAGGCTCGAGGGGCCGAATGGCCTACTCTTGCTCCTAATTCTTATGTTCTTATGTTCTCTTCAATCGTGCCATTGATCACCCACCTTCCCTTCCCTCCACCATCCCTGATCCCGACTCCAGCTCAGGTCCGAAACACTGACTGTCCAGTGCCTTGGGATATACTCCTGATGTGAAAGGTGCTATACAACAGTAATTATATTGTTGTTGCTGTTATTTTTGTGCATTCCCAAATACTTCCCAAATACTCCAGCCTCAACACTGAAAATTGGACCGAAAATTACAATCCTTGTGTTTGATACAACATCTCTTCACATCCAACTGTCTCAAAGATATTGCTGTCACCTGAAATGACTGCCTTTTGTAAGTGAAAGTGGCAGGCAAGGTCCCACAATCAGCCATGATATAAATGATAACGTTATCAAGACTATTGTTAGTCAGGATACTGGGGAAAGCCCCACCTAACTGTCTGTATGCTGTGGTCAACCTAGACTATCTCTCATGTCCAATAGTGCTGTTCGATTCCTGCTTCCATGTGTTAAAGCTCCTTTAGCTCTCAGTCTAGGGTCAATTGCAAGACCTGGATAACGCTTATAAGGTCTGTGGGGACGTATAATCCTTGCATTTGAGCGCTTTATCATGTCGTTGTGACGTCTCAAAGCGCTTTCAGATGATCTCAGCCAGGGCAGCAGTAGGAACATTATGATAATAATCCTTGCATTTGATATAGTGCTTTTGACATCTTCTAGACATCTCAAAGTGCTTCACAGAATATATTGTAAAGTGAATTGACTGTATAGTTTTGAGTGAAACGTGATAGCCAATTGCTCACAGCAGTGTCCCACAAACAGTCGTGGATTGAAAATGACCAATTTATTATAGTTTTTTTTTGAACAAATTATTATTAGGCATGTGGAGTGAGGAAACTTGCCCAAGGTTTTGCCCTGATCTGCCTGGATTCAAAACACAGGTCTCATGTAAGGCGAGTGTGCTGACCACTGAGCTACAGGACTCCACAAGCATGGGATTAAGCATGTCGTGAACCAGACTTGGCGGGGAGATCGTGAGGGATGCTCTAAGTGACTAGGGTGGTGGAGCAGGTAAGTAGGACTGAAAGGAGTTTAAAAGAGCCAGTACAGGCAAGATGGGCTGAAGTGACCTTTTTCTGTTCTGTATATTTCTATGGTTCTGTAATAATAATAATACTCCTTGCATTCGATATTCCATCCCATCACTATCTCAAAGGGCTTCAACGAATATAAAGTAAACTGGCTGTGTGTTTTGTGGGAAAATTATCCAGGATAAAAATATCTACTGATCACAAGCCTTGCTGAAAAGCACAAGGATGAGAAATGGGGTGGGATGTCCTCTTCTGATCTATCAATTCCCTGCCAGTCTCTCAGATTCGAGCTCGTGTATGAAGATCGGTCTTGAGAGCAATGTGTCGGACAGCTCCCCAGCGTACAGGAAAAGAAGGTAGAAAACACAGCTCTGACTGAGCTTTGACAAGGTACACAGCCAGTCTGAACATATATGGGCATTCCTACTGCTGGCCAGGTTATTAATCCAAGCCCTCTTTCCTAGTTATTTAGTGGATTTCCTGCATTTGGTGGCAGCGATCCAGTCACTGTCCTGTGTTCAGATTTACTCAAGCACAGAGTGAGCCTTAACCCATCCTCTACCTGCCCTCTGCTCTGCACTCAGCTCAATGATTCACGGCACGGATAGGAGGAGGAAGGATAGAAAGCACAATTTCTTTAAGGATGTAATAATAACAATCATCCCAGCATTTGATATAACGCCTTATCATGTTGTTGAGACATCTCAAAGTGCTTCATAGGCTATACTGTGGAGTCTTGTAAAGTTCAGTAGTTAGAGCACTCGCCTTACAAGCATGAGACCTGTGTTCGATCCAGGCAGGTCAGGGCAAAACCTTGGGCAAGTTTCCTTACTCCATACGCCTAAAGATAATCCGTCCAAAAAAACACAATAAAATTGGTCATTTCAGTCCACAACTGTTTGGGACACTGCTGGGTGCAATTGGCTGCAGCATTTTGCCCACAAATATACAGTCAATTCACTTTACACTTTATATTCTGTGAAGCGCTTTGAGACGTCTAGAAGACGTGAAAAGCACTGTATCAAATGTAAGGATAATTATTATTATTACTGCAAAGTGAATTCACTTTGTTTTTGTACGTGAAATGCGGCAGCCAGTTGCGCGCAGCAACGTCCCACAAATGCGGGACTCAATAACAAATAAAGAATAATCCAGCATGACTGTTTATCAATCTGCTCTGAGCAACTGACAATGTTATGCTCACCCACCATTATGGGATGGTCCAAGCTTCCTTGAGTCCTGGCCTTTTCACTTCTTACACAGAGGCCGATGGATGAGCGAGGTGAATTTTTAAGGATAATTGCAATATCGTCTCCAAAATGCACACTCACTCCACTCCAGACTAAATCCTGTGAAGCACTTTGAGACATGGTGATGAGGAGATGAGGCGCTGTGTCAAATGCAAAGATTATTATTATTATTGCTGTTACATGAGAGGAATTTAATCTGCCTAACGTCTCCTCTGCTTGCTACAGCCACCTACCCTCTCCATGTCACCATCAGTGACCAAGCCTCTAATCTCTGGAGCTCTCTACCTCTCTGACCTATCTCCACTCTCTGACCTGTCTTCAAATCCCACATTAAAACCTACATCTTCAACCATGCTGTCCTCCCTCTTCCTCCCTTCTCCTTCGCTCCCCTGTTGCCAACCCTGTCATTGCGAAGCTCTCCCAGAAGGTATCCTGCAGTGAAGGACACTGTACAGAAGAAAGTCATTGCAAACCCACAGCAATGTTTTTGTCTATGGCAAGGAATCAATAGCCAAAGTCCAGAGCCAGGGCCAGGACAGTCAGTAATCAACAAGTGGAACCAGTCATCAGGAAGGGTGGTTGAGAGGTTGTGACTCCTTTAAGAACCAGCTCAATGTCGTGATGGGAGGTTTTTGTGCCAGGATGAGATCGGAAGGGCCGAAGGGCTTTCCTCTTCAGAAACGTCTCCTGTGATCTGGCGCAGAGATGTGGGCAACATTACTGCGAGTCAGGGATTGACATTTACCGTTTAGGAAATAGGGAGTAGTCCTTTAATTG
Organism: Hydrolagus colliei; assembly: GCA_035084275.1. NCBI lineage: Eukaryota > Metazoa > Chordata > Chondrichthyes > Chimaeriformes > Chimaeridae > Hydrolagus > Hydrolagus colliei. The sequence goes on along the minus strand of CM068754.1, from coordinate 4,542,678 downwards.
GTGTCTCGGTATTCAAATCCTAAGAGTCTCTCATTCTTTCATGGACAGAAGAAGATTAACTGTCACTTACAGGTACAATCTGTGCAATTTGATGAATCTTGGAGTTTGATTCCAAACAAAATCAAGGCCAAATATCTTGGATGAACTTCAATCGATGACTGTGCCACTGGGCACTGCACTCTGTCTCTACTTGCCTGACTTACAATAGAAACTATACAGGAGGACTAGCCAAAGCCCTGCCGCTGATGGCTAGCGGAGCAAGCCAGAGCATGTTGAGAATTATATAAACTTAATAGCTCGGGAGGCGATTTGTCCCAATGGTTCCAAGTGGTCGGTGTTCACTCCCACACTGGAGCTGTCTGCTTCAATCCCATTCCTCCCCCTTCCCTCTTTCTGCATGCTCTTTCGCTCCCCTCTATCCCATCACTATTAACAGCCAATTCCTCCATGAATATCACCCCTAACTGATAGCTTGTGGAGCCCTGTAACATATTGGCTAGAGCACACCTTTGTTTACCTAGTAGTAAGTAGAGACCTGGTTGTTCATCGATTGGCAGATTGCTTTCTGAGGGTAATAATCTCTTTTTTTTAATCATTTTAAAATAATAATTGGATCATTGAATTCATGATTGTTTATGCAACATTGCTCTGCGCAATTAGCTGCCGTGTTTCACCCACAACAGACAGTCAATCCACTTTACAGTATATTCCGCGAAGCACTTTGAGACGTCTCAATAGTGTGATGCGATACTATTTTAAACGCAAAGATTCTTCTTGTTATTATAGTTTTAAGCAAAGCAAGGTGCCTTATGGGCATTTTTAAATTCCGAAGGGTTTGCAAATGCTGGAAAGCAATAGGACTAGCAAAAGCTGAGAGGAGACGCTGGTAAATTTTGACGGTGAGAGGGTGATGCAGAGCACAGTTATAGTGTGCCACCAAGGATGTACTACATGCGTTCAGGGTGGAAGTCAAAGGATTCAACATGAAAATACATTTGGCTTATCATGCCTGCGTCTCACCCCTGTAAGAGTTCCCTGTTTAATCCCATTCTTCCCCCCACCCCCGCCCCCTCTCTCTCTCTTCCTCTGTGCCACTTTGCTTCAATCTGAATCTAGGTTATAATATTTAGAATTCTTGCCTTTAACGTGGCACCTTATGACAGCTCAAAATGGCTCCACTGGATTTACAGTGAAGTGGTGTGACTGTGTATTTGTAGGCAGACAATCAGCCCAAAGCAATATCTCGCAAACAGCAGCAGCGTGCATGATGATTTTTATCTGAGGGGGACCGTTAGCCAGGACAGCAGGACAAACTTCCTGTGGTGTTACTTTTTTTCTGGGGGGTGGGGGGTTGGTGGGGGCAAAATCATAGCTTTACTGTAGGGTTCACATTATAGCCTTCTCTGTCCAACCACTTCTTGGCACCGTCTGAAAGATTTTGGTCACATTCAGAGATCTAAATGGGATCACAGCATGTCTGCTACGCCTAATGTAACTCAACAAAACAAGTCAGTTTCACCTGTATTAACACTGAGTACACAGGAGAATAGGCTACTGGGAAATGACCATATTAGAAATATTAATTGTATGAATAATCACCGACCTAGAAGCACTTGTCCCCATAATGTTATTTATGTATGAAATGTACCTATACAGGATGTGCCAGGAATTTCACTCCTATATCAACAACGAGTGAATTGTACAAAATGGTCCTATGCATGAATGAGCCATTTGCAAAGTTTCTATTAATTCAGAAAATAAACTTAACGTCTTAACTCAAGGAACAAATCCACCTGTTAATTATTAATGGAGTAATGGTGCACCGGCGGGGAATGGAGACTGGTGGCTCTTTCCTGCACGGATCCGCTATCATGAAATGACGGCCAGGTCGCTTGAAAATGGCGGACGCAAAGGTGATGGCTGGGATTCGGTGAGTCGTGCGATTGCATTAACCCAGCGAATGACGCATGTGTGTACTGGGGAAAGAGTTCAGCAGTTCACCAATAACATCGCCGACCTGCTCTCAGCATCAATAGAGCACAGCAGGCTGTTCTCATCAGAGTGAGCGAGAGAGAGAGAGGAAGAGAGAGAGACACACGCACACAAACACATACAAAAACACACTCGCACACCTGCACACTCACAATCAATTTGACGTGGGTATTACTGAAAAAAATTATTACTTTTGTGGGTTATGAGTAAGTAACCAACATGGCAAGAGTGATTGATATTATCATGCATGTTATGTCTTGACTTGGCGCCTCAAGCTTTGTCTGAAGGTTAAAGGCTCTGAATCCTACCTTTGAGCCTTGACCTCCTAGTCCAGGCAAGTGTCTCACACTCTCTCCCTCCTGCGAATATCCTGACATTATATTCTTTCTTGTATTCGATATAATGCTTTATCGTGTTGTTGAGACGCTTCAAAGAACTGCACAGAATATTCTGTAAAGTGCATTGACCGTGTATTTTGTGAGTATAATGCAACAGCCAGCTACACACAGCAATACCCCATAAACAGCGATGGAGTGAGTCAACAATTTTATCTGGAGTTTTTTTTGGACAGGGTCACTGGGAGAGAAAGTCCTTGCCCTTTCCAAACAGCGCCATGGGATCTTTAACATCCACCTGAACAAGCAGACGAGGCCTCGGGTTTAATGTTTTATTTGAAAGACATTGTCTCTGACAATGCAACACCTTCTCCCTCTTCACTGCTTTGGAGAGTCAGCCTAGGCCAGTCATTCCCAACCTAATCCTCCCGACCCTTAGGGGGCAACTGCGTGACTGAAGCAAAGCAGACAACATCTCCTTCTCTTTTGTGGACTCAACGTAACTCGCTAGTGTGGTCTTTCATACAAATTGGTTGGCGGTGTCACCTTGGGCACTTTTCAGGATTAAAAAATATATATATTTTTTTTCTGATGACCCTTCGCGACCCTACGAGGACCACCGCGACCCTGATTTGGGTCAGGACCAAAGGTTAGGAACCACCAGCCTAGACTATGTGATTCCATGTCCCGGCTTGAACCCACAACCTTCTGACTCGGAGGTGAAAGTGACGTCACTGCAACCTCCTTATCTTACACATAAGATAAGGAGGTTGCAGTGACGATTGGGCCTGGCAGAGAGAGCTGTGCAGGTTTGCACACGGGGGAAATTGAAGGGTTGAGTGAAAGAGAGCCAGTTTGGCTTGAGCCCAGGTTCACTGAATTGTAGTCGTAAACAAAAGGTGATTACGGCTCTCAGTGACCGATTGTTTTCTCGGTTCTCCTTTGTCTCGGACACACAATAATGTGGAACAAAACCATTCATTTCTAAAGCTGCCTGAGCAAATAGCCTCCCGAGAACTTTGGTTTAGTTCAGTCAATTAATTTCTTCCATTCCAATGCTGCCACGCTCCCCCTATCACAACAAACCCAGCTCGCGCTACAAGAACAAATCTGCACTCATTGTCACCTTTCAGTTTACACTCAACAGGTGGAGTCAGAACATAAGAATTTGCCAGACAAAAAAGGACCAAAGTCCATCCACCATCCTGGCAGTTGCATGCACATGTCATGTCTCAAATTATACACTATCTATCTCGAGATATTATTTCCAAAGTAAAACCGATTGTATTTGTTCTCGAAAGAATCAACACTTTTATAGTTGTTTACTGACCGTAACTTATTCTCCCAGCTAAATGTTCCCCTTGGCTTCTCTCTCCTCCTCCTCTCTCCTGAGGGAGGTTGATTCATTTCTCGATGTATAACTTAGCCCTGTGGTGGGCCGGGGCACAGAAATCTGCACTCAGCCCACACACTTTCCATCATACGTGAAGCTTGACACTGCGTGTTGACGGGTCATTCAACCGCCAAGCCCGATCCTGTTCACTTCAGGCGTGAGCACACGTGAGCACCTCCCAACAATTTTAGTGTCATTTTTCTTCCTTTTGTTCATATATCAGGAGTGATTCTTCCTGCCTCAGCTGGGAATTGGGGTACATAGGATTCTGGCCTTGTAACCGGGGGTTAAGACCTGTAGTTGGCAAATGAGGCCTGGAGCCAGGGGTTAGGCTTCATGACGCCTGGGGTTAGGTGGTTGGGGGTGGGTGGACATTGGGGTCTGGAGCTGGGGTCTTCAGCACTGGCGTTTGGATGAACCAGAGCTGGGTATATAACTCCTAATAAAGTTAAACATTGATGGTCATTTGCAGAGAGCTGTCACGTCACCCACGTGAATCCGAAGAATAGCAGTGCTGGGCAAGGTCCAGAAGCAGTAATCTGGAGTAAAGGCTGGCGTTGCTAACAGGAGCCGAGGGCTCTGAGAGCCTCAGCACTAAATACCTGCAGAGTCTAAATAACAACAACAACAACCAAATTACATTTGTAGAACCCCTTTCACATCGGGAGGTCGTCCCAAAACCTGCTGAATGGAGGGACTGAACAGGTTGATAGGGGTTCAGCAGGTCAGAGTGACAGGAAGGGACAAAGCCGTGACAGGCTTTGAAATTGAGGACGACGATCTTGAATTCGATCCTCTGAGGGATGGTGAGCCAGTGAAGCCAGTGGAGCCAGGTGAGGGTGGGGGTGATGGGGTACCTTTTCCAGTGCCTCCTCACAGTTCAACATCAGCAAGCAAGGTTTCCGCCACTTTGCCCCAGTACTCTGGAACTCTTTCCTGAAATCCCTCTGCCTCGCCCCCCCCTCCCCCCCCCCCAACCCCCTCCACTGCCCATTCAAACTCCACTTTCTCCCACTTGAGTCTCATTTAAATTAATCCATGAATTTGATATAGCAACTTATCGCATCTTCTAGACAACAACCACCACAAAATTACACTTGTATAATGCCTTTCACATCAGGAGGATGTCCCAAGGCACTGAACAGCTCAAAGTGCTTCACGGAATATACTGTAAAGTGAATTGATTGCATATTTGAGGGCGAAATGCAGCAGCCAATTGCGCACTGTAGTGTCCCACAAAGACTCGTGGATTGAAATGATCAATTTATTATGGTGTTTTTTTTAAGGGTTTATTATCAGGCATGTGGAGTAAGGAAACTTGCCCAAGGTTTCGCCCTGACCTGCCTGGAATTGAATCCAGGTCTCTTGCTTGTAGGGCAAGTGCTCTAACCGCTGAGCTACAGGACTCCACATTTCCCCCCCACTACCCGCCACTCACACATACATAAACCACAAAGCTGACCACTAACCCACTGTTGCTCCCTCCCTCCCTCCCTCCCTCCCTCCCTCCCTCTATATCAGTTGTCTCTCCTTTGTTAACTGTTTTATAGCTCATTAGCAATAAAGCCAAGGAAATGCGTCAGGAGTTCCACGAAAGCCAGCTTTCACTGATAAACATACTCCAATGGGTTGGTCCAGGACATTATAAAACTTTGATTCTGAATGAAAATATCAATCTTTATGTCCACTGAAACATCACTGTCTGTCTCGCTGACCCACCAACAAACCCTGACATGGTAATCCATCAGTCCATGCTCTGCACAGAAAATATACAGTCAATTCACTTTACAGTGTCAAAAATGCAAAATACTGCAGATGCTGGAAATCTGAAACAAAAACAGAAATCACTAGGAACACTCAGCAGGTCAGGCTGTGTCTACTCCTATAATAATAATACTTGAATTTGATATAGCGCTTTTCATGTCTGCTAGACGTCTCAAAGCACTTCAAAGAATTTACAATACAGTACTGTAAAGTAAATTTACTATGTATTTGTGGGCGAAACGCGGCAGCCAATTGCGCACAGCAGTGTCCCACAAACAGTCATGGATTGAAATGACCAATTTTATCAGTGTGGTTTTTTTAGAGGGATTATTGTTAGGCGTGTGGAGTAAGGAAACTTGCCCAAGGTTTCGCCCTGACCTGCCTGGATTCGAAAACAGGTCTCACACTTATAAGGCGAGTGCTCTAAACACTGAGCTAAAGGACTCTTCTGTGACCATTTGGTCTGCCTGTTCTTTTGTAATTTCACCCCCTATTTGTTTAACATGAAGCGCACGTCTTCCGCGAGGGGGAGAGCGCCCAGGTGATGCAAGCAACGGATCATCTCGACGCGGGAGATCCAGACGGCGATCGGGCTGCTGCTGCTGCTGCTGTGCGAGCCGGCCAGACACACCATGTCCGAGGTGCCAGGGCCATCACCGAGTCCCCGGGTTCACCGACTGAGGAGCCGGTTGGTTTTGGGGCCTGACACCACACTGGGCCCTTTTTTCCGGCCATCTCAGGGATCATCCAGGCGGGCGGCGAGGACAAGGAGTGGTTGCTGGACGATTGTTGGTTGTTGTTTGTTGCTGTTTTTGTTGTTAATATTATTGCTTTTGTTGTTTATTATTGTTGTTTGATTCCCCCCACCCCTGCCCCCATCTTCTTCCCTCACTCCCTTTCCCCACTTTCTCTCCTCCCTTTTCCCCTTCCCTCCCTCTTCCCTCTTCCTGATCTTGCCCCCACCCATCTTTCCCTCCCTCTCTTCCTTACCCCCCTTTCTCCCCCCTCTTCCTCCCTAACCCTAACCCATCCCACCTTTCCCTCCCTCTCCCCCCTTACCCTCTTTTCCCCCTTTCTTCCCTGGCCCCATTTTCGCGATTGTTTGTGGGGACACTGCTGTGCGCAATTTGGCTGCCGCGTTTCGCCCACAAGTATACAGTCGACTTTCCTGCTTTTCTTCCCCCTGCCTCGACCCCTCCCCTTTTGCTTCTTTACCCCCTTTTGCCCCTAGTCCCACTTCCATGACTGATTGTGGGACACTGCTGTGCGCAATTTGGCTGCCACGTTTCGCCCACTAATATACAGTTACTTTTCCTACTATTCTTCATCCTGCCCTGATCCTTCCCACCCTGCTCTTGTCCTACCTGACTGTACAGCGCCTTGGGACGTCCTCTCGACGTGAAAGGCGCTATATAAATGTAAGTTTTGTTGTTGTTGTTGTTGTTGTTAACACCTCTCCTCTCCAGTTTTGCTGCAATGCTCCCTTTTGTTTTACAACCATTTTTTTAAGGAGGGAGGTGATGATGGCAGTTTTGAGGGGGATTGGGACTGATCCTGAGGAGAGGATGGGGAGCTGGGTGATCAGCAATTGGGTGGGAAGGGGGTCGAGGCAGCAGGTGGTGGGTTTCATTGTGGTGTTGGTGGATTAGAGGGAGGAAGGAGAGATGAAGGCTGATGAACATTGGATGTGGGCTGTAGTAGGACCTATGGGTGAGGGTGACGGAATCGGAGTAGTGGTGGTGGGCAACATGGGCAGAAGGATGAGGCTGCCAAGCAGATGTTGTCAATTTTGGAGTTAAGGAAGTCCATGATGTCTTCGCCCTTGCTGTTGGATGTGATGATTCAGGGTGATGGAGGGGGATGCACGGAGAAGATGGCAGGTGGTGGAGAATAGGATTGTGGAGTTACTTTTGGCCTCCAGACTGATGTTAGAGTACGGCGGTAGCTGTGAAGATGCTCGAGGCACAGCTGATGGTGAACCATGAGGTTGGTTTATACCCCCTAAACCTTGCCCCCCACCATCTCTCTCACACACACACACAAACACTATACCCCAGTACACACAAACACACACCATATTCCCCATCACACATTCACCATAACCTCCATCTCTCTCATAGACACGCATGAACCCACAGGCACATCATACCCCCATATATCTGTCGCTCTCTCACACACAAGCACTTCTCCCATCCCTCTCTCTCACACATGCAGGCATGCATAGGCACATGCACACACACACACTATCAGCCCCTCTCATCACACACATATTACCATGGTAAATTCCATTAAGATCTTAGCTTTATTAATCTATTCTGGCATCTTCTATGTGAAAATAATTGTTCTAACCTCCCCCATAACTCAGCAATGATAATCATGAGCTAAAGGCCCCTTATAAATAATACAATAACTGGCAGGAATATTCACCCATTAGTTTCCTCTTGAAGGGTTTCTCAGTTCCTTCGGTGATCATAGAATCATAGAATTTTATGGCACAAAAGGTGGCCATTTGGCCCATCTAGTCTGTGCCGGCTCTTTGAAAAGAGCCACTCAATCCCACTGCCCAGCTCTCTCCCCATAACCTAACAGACCTGTTCTCCCTAAATAAAGATCTAATTCTCTTTTAAAAGCTGTTATCGAATCGGGCTCCACCATCTTTTCAGGCAATGCGTTCCAGATTCGAACAACCCGCTGAGTGAAAACATTTTCCTCAGCTCCCCTCTGCTTTGTTTTGAAACTATTTTAAATCTGTGACCACGAGTCACAGATTCACCCACCAGTGGAAACAGTCTTTCCTTGTTCACCCTGTTGAATCCCCTCATGATTTTATAAACCTTTATTAGGTTCTTCTCTCAACCTTCTCTGTTCCAAAGAGAATAAACCTTACCTATCTAGCCTTTCCCCATAACTGAAGTCCCTCAATCCTGGTACCATTCTAGCAAACATTCTTTGCACCCTTTCCAATGCCTTAACACATCCTTTCTATAGTGTGGTGACCAGAATTGAACACAGTACTCCAGCTGAGAACTCACAGTACTCAGGTCAACAACAACAACAATTTACATTTATAGAGCGCCTTTCACGTCGGGAGGACGTCCCAAGGCGCTGAAATCAATGTGACCAATGAGATCAATGTGACCAATGCAAAATATTCACTCATTCAATCTGTGTTTTTCTTCCACAAATGAGCGTTTTCCTGCACAGTAAATGGCTAACGAATATTGATAACTGGAATCAGAACTTCAAATCTGTAGCTGCCCCAGTGTCAGCTCTGCTGATCAGACTGCACATACATAGCACATCCGGACTAGATCCATCCAATTTGATGATAACATTCCTCTGTCATCGCTGCTCTTTGCTCCATTTGCTGTAACCACCTCTTCCTAGGAAACAGATTATTTTCACAACTGAGAGCCACTCAAGCATAGCTGCCCTGCTGAGACACCACCATTAGAAGGTTTGGCAAGTCCCAACCTGATCTCCAAGGTCATCTCCAAGACCAGCTGATTCAGCTTTTTGAATGTGCTGCGAATGTAGTTGTGAAATGTGAATGATATGCTTATAATAATGCATTCGATTTGGCACCTTGTCATGTCTTTGAGATGTCTCAAACAGCTTCATAGAATATACTGTGAAATGGATTGACTGTGTAATTTACACTCTCGCCTCCAAGTCAGAAGGTTTTGACACAGTATAGACTCTAATGTGACACTCCAATGCATCCCTGTTGCGTTGTCAGGTGAGACAATGTACCGAGGTCCCGTTGGCTAATTCAAGTGGACGTTAAAGACTTCATGGCACTATTCAAAAAGGGAAGTCCGATTCTCCTGGCCAACAATCCTCTAAAATAATAATAATCCTTCCATTTTATATAGTGCTTTTCACGTCTTCTAGATGCCTCAAAGCGCTTCACAGAATATACTGTAAAGTGAATTGACTGTATATATATGTGGGTGAAAAGCAGAGGCCAATTGCGCACAGCAGTGTACCACAAATAGTTGTGGATTGAAATGACCAATTTTTATTTTTATGGATTATTATCAAGTTTCATGTCTCATCCAAAGGACGGTACAAGTCAAACTACTGACAAACCAAACTCTCCACTAGGTATGGCTTCCCTTTGTCTGGAACATTTGTGTGTACTCTCTTCCCAGAGAGTGAATTTCCCTGTCAAGTGATGTTGTGACTGTGGCTTAGGAAATTTGCTTGCTATATAGTGCCCAACAAAAGTTCCTGAAAAAGCAATGGCACCCCAAAATGATCTGGAGAATTATCAGGACACGAGGAGAAACTCTTTTCTGTTGCAAACCATCCCCTCACACTCCAATCCCTCCACTCCACCCCATCCTCACATGTGTTTTTCCGGGTCCCATTTGTGATTCCAGCCACGACACAAAAGCTTGCTCTAAATTCTGGTACTTGTGGGGCTCGATTAGATAAGAATTTGATTTAAAAGAACAGAGTTTGCACACGCCTTAAATAAAAAATTTAGGAAGTTCAGTTCAGTCCTGGATCTCCTTGTTCTTCTGGGGCACAGAGACAGCCCATTGTCCTCTGTCAGTCCAGCTCAGACACCCCCAGGGTTAGTGTACCCCAGGTGACACTCAGGCCACAGTCAGTGAAAAATTGGTCACTCGCTCCATAGTTGTTTTGAGGATATCACTGTACATTTCACCCACAAAATCCGCAGTCAATCCATTTTACAGTAGATCAAAGTGGAAGTGCTATTATCAAATGCAAGGATTATTATAATTCCATTTGAAAAGCTATTATGGATTCCGCTTCAATCTCCTCTAACTTCCCCCACTATCATTCTTAAATCCACTGTATTAACCAGCCAAGAGTAATATACACTCACAGAGAGTAAGTGCAAAATAAATAAATCCCTCCCTGCCCCCGGGTAGAGAGAGATTTAAACTAAAACTAGGCTAAGCTAAACTGTGTACGCATGTGTGTGTGTGCAAGAGAGGGAACTTAATTACCAAACTCCAGTGCAAGTCAACATTTTCATTGAAACTCACCAAACCGAGTGATTTCACAGTGTAATATTCATATCCCACGGCCTAATCTTCAATATCGTTGATGAGCCCCCTCACCCCCACCACCCCCCACTCATCTTAACTGTTAAACCCACTATTGGAAGTGAAGAAGGGCAATAAATTACATGTTCTCATCTCTTCGTCACAACAGGGCTAAGCATTTGAAACTTACCCACTAAATGAGCCAACAGTCTGTGGGTGGCATTGCCTGTGTGTCTCTCACCTGCTCTGCTAAATGAGTGAGGATATTTCCTGCTGAGAAGGAAGAATCACACGTTTCTGACATCTACAACAACAACTTGTATTTATAGGCCTCTAAAGGACCAGACAACCAGGGCAACCTAACACACAGTGATCGCACTTTACAGTAAATCCTGTGAAGCGCTATGTGATAAGGCGCCCATGCCAAATGCAAGGATTATTATTATGCTCTATCCTCGCTGTTACTTTACTCCAGGCAGAAATGAACTGATTTGAAATGGGCAGCTTGCTCTCTTACAAGTCCCCTGTATCATTCAAAGATCTGAATAGTTACTGAGAAGCTGGAATTAAACCCATGCCGTGCATTTTTATAGCAGCTTATCGTGTTAAAACACCCCCAAAGTAATTCACAGACGATCACCATCAAGGACCAGGAAGATCTCGTAGCCATTTGCACCAGCAAGGCTCATACAGTCATAAGGTAGGTGTGTAATACATTCACATGATATAGTAAGTAAACCTTGCCCAATCATATAATCAATCATTTCAAGGCACTTCACGGGATTTTACTCTAAAGTGCAGTGAACGTATATTTTGTTCCTGAACGAGGCAACCAATTCGCGGACAACAAATGTCTCACAAACAGACACCAAGTCAGCGATCAATTTTGTCTGGTTTATCTGTTGACTTCTTAGGAACCAGGTATTGTCCTTTTCTAGTTCCGAAGAAAACAGAAAAATAACGTGAGGATTACTTAGAAATGCAATAATTGCTCTGACACACCTATAGTCAAGTGACCGTCTGTGCTTCCAAGGGAAGCTAATCAGATGGAGATTATTTTACTACCAGGTCAAAGTAAACAGTCAGCAGAATTGCCTGATGTTACCTCCCCACAACGCAGCATCTTCTAAGAACAAAGCTTCCTCACAGAGACTCAACGGCAGTCAGCGCTCACAGGCAGTGGAGCATGGCCATGCCAGCCCTAAAGTAGAACAGACGTAACTTGTGGGTTCATACAAGCTATTCATACAATCCCACCCGCTTTATCCCCATCTCCCTTCAAGCCTCCGCTTTTCATACCGTCTATCCGGTTGTTAGGTTAATTGGCAGTAGATCACTTTACCGGGGGTAATAATTCAGTTTTTTTAAAATAATAAATTGATCACTTTGAACCACGGCTGTTTGTGGGACACTGCTGTGCGCAATTGGCTGCCGCCTTTCGCCGACAAAAATATACAGTCAATTCACTTTACAGTATAATCTGTGAGATGTTTTCAGAAACCTTGACAATGTGATAAAGGCTGTATCAAATGTGAGGATTATTATTACTTCAAATCCACAATGGACTTGCATCGTTTTAGGAAAAATAACGTTTTATGAAATTCACAGAAATTCACATTGCGCGAATCGCAAGTCGCCAAAATCCTAAACAAGCCCAGTGAGGACCTCTCGCAGTCAGTCGCCCCAGAGAGAAACTCCAGGCTCAAACATGGCCAAGAATAATCGTTGTCAAACATCGCCCCCAACTGTCAGCTCATGATATTACACCACAACCTCCATGGATTAGTGCTTCTCGCCCAATTCTTCTGCTCACTTTCCTGGGTTGTGGCTCCACTGGCACTAAACACCTGACCCAAATGGACATCCTTGAAGTGTAGACAGGCAGCATTGATCAGCTAACCAACAGGGAAAGGACCTTGAATTTGTCCTCGCCCAATTGCCTGCAAACAAGATCAGATAATGGGTGAGTTGTCTACTCCAGCCCCAACCAAAATGTCACAGTCCTATCACCATCCTGGGCAACAGCAGCTGATGGACTATCAAGGATTGATCCCATGACCTTGTTAGATCTGTCAAACAGTTACCTCTACACTAACTGATCTCCTTCGGAGAAACCGCCCTCAAAACCCAGTTATGTAGTACAAGAACAAAAAAATGACATTTCTATAGCGTTTTTCACATGAGGAGGAGCTCCCAAGGTGCTGGCCAGTCAGTGTTTAGGACCCGAACTGAGGGTCGGGATCAGGGAAGTTAGAGGGCAGGGTAGGGAGCAGGATGACTGAAGGTATGGTCAAACAGGAGGGTCTTGTGATAGGTCTTGAAGTAGACAAGGGAGGGGGTGAGGCGAAGGGGCTGCAGGATAGAGTTTCAGAGGGTGGGGGGCAGAGTGGCTAAAGCCCTGCCCTGCAATGGTGGGGTGGGCGAGGCGAGGGACGAGAAGACAAGAGGATCTGAAAGCTTAGCCACCGGTAGTGGTGAGAAGATGGCATAGGATGTGCAGCAAATCCAGGTTAGTCAGGCAGAGGAACAGACAAGATCAGAGAGATTGGGAGGTGCGAGCAGAAGAATGCATAGGGGGGGAAAAATCATTCCAGCCTCATTATAGCCATAATAATAATCCTTGCCTTTCATATCGCACTTTTCACATCTTCTAGATGTCTCAAAGCACTTCACAGAATATTGTAAAGTGAATTGACTATAATTGTTGGGGAAAGATGGCAGCTAATTGCGCACAGCAGTGTCCCACAAACAGTCATGGATTGAAAATGACCAATTCATTTATTTAGGGGGGTTTTTTTGAGGGGGGGAATTATTATTAGGTGTGTGAAATAAGCAAATTTACCCAAGATCTTGCCCTGTCTGGAAACAAACCCAGGTCTCTCACTCGCAAGGGGAGTACTCTAATCACTGAGTTACAGTGACTGATTTTGGTTACGTTTCTACCCCTGTCTCTGGCTCGGTCTTGGGATCCGTCACTGTGAAGCGCTCCGAGATGCCGTCCAGCGTGGAGGGTGCTATATAAATCAAAGTTGTTGTTGTTGTTGATTTTAGCACAAAGTACAGGATTCACTTTTGAATACAAAAAGCATCTTTATTTAACACCATGCTTAAATCTGTCAATCACATCGTTCGATCTATGGAGGTTTATCAGAGGTGCACACAACTGTACAGAATTTCACCAAACTTCACAGCTTTTGGGGTATTCCCCCCACGCCCATTACAGTCAAATACCAAGAGAGCCCAGCACAGACCAAAAAAGGGAGAAACGATTAAAATCAGTGCCAAAAAAGACCTTCAACACAAATTATCCCATACGTACACTTAATAAGCCTTTACATTTGGCATAGCGCCTTCCATGACAGTAGGACGTCCCAAAGGCCCTTCACAGGATGTACTGTAAAGTGCAATGAATATAGAGTGTGCTTTCAGGGTGCAACGAGGCAGCCAATTTTGCGCACGACTGTGTCCCACAAACAGCCATGAAATAAATGATCGTTTTTGTCTGTGGGATTGCTGGCCAGGACACGAGAAGAAGCTCCCATCCCTTATCGAAGGGAGCCGTGGGAGCTTAAATAGGGTGACCATATTTTGTAAATCAAATCCAAGGATACACGTACATTAAAAAAATGGAACTCGCCACATTCCTGATGCTCACTGTACAGTACTGGAGAAGCTCGTTGATTAATGATTGATCAATTAATTAAAGATTAATGGTTGCATTTGTCCACTGAGTGTATCTGTCTGTTTTAGAACTTTATTCCTCTTGCTCAAGTGTGTTGCTAAACTCAAAGACAAGGCAAATTTGGCATCAGGGACACAATCATAATGCTTGCATTTGATATTAGCACGTTTCACATCTTCTCAACATCTCAAAGTGCTTCACAGAATATACTGTAAAGTGAATTAACTGTATACTTGTGGGCGAAACGCGGTAGCTGACTGCACACAGAGGTGTCTTACAAACAGTCTTGGATTGAGTGAGCAAATTATTTACTTTTTTTGAGGAATTATTATTAGGCGTGTGGAGTAAGGAAACTTGACCAAAATTTCAACCTGCTATGAATCGAACCCAGGTCTCTTGTTTGTGGGGTGAGAGCTCTGAGCAAGTTTCCTTACTCCACGCAATAATAATCCGTCCAAAAAAAACAATAATAAAATTGGTCATTTCAATCCACAACTGTTTGCGGGACACTGCTGTGCGCAATTGGCTGCCGCGTTTCGCCCACAAATATACAGTCAATTCACTTTACAGTATATTCTGTGAAGCGCTTTGGGATGTGAAAAGCGCTATATCAAATGCAAGGATTATTATTATATATATATAAAACATTTTTGTCTTTGACTCTTTGCAAGGTTTCTCCCTGATCTTTTTCAGTCTGGCTTGAGGGATCAGCGGATCTTAGAACAGGAGGAGGAACATTCAGCTCTGTGTGCCTGTTCCGTCACTCTATCTGATGATGGCTAAATCTGTAACTCAACTCTTAATTGCCTGCCTTTACCTCGTATCTATTGATAAGCCATCCTAAAAAACACCAGGGCGAAACAATGGGCAAATTTCCTTACGCCATACACGCTTGTGCCTGATAATATTCCCTCGAAAAGACCAATAATAAATTGGTCATTTGAATCCATTACTGTTTGAGGGACACTGATGTGTGCAATTGGCTGCCACGTTTCGCCCACAAATATACAGTCAATTCACTTTACATTATATTCTGTTAAACGCTTTGAGGCGTCTAGAAGACATGATGAGGCGCTGTATCAAATGCAAGGATTACTAATTATTAATGATTATGATGGACTCAAATCCATGAGTCCAACATGTCTCCAACGTGTGATCTGGAGGATTGACCCCATAAATCGGGGACATGTGGTCACCCTGCCTTTCGTGTCCACCTGAACAGGTGGGACCTGGTTTTAATGGGTGTTAGTGGTTGTCAGCAGTGACTTTAGCCGTGGATCGGGAGAGTAATGACACATTTGAAAATCCTATTTATAATCCTATGTACATTTCATGGAACGAGCCTGTAAACGTGTCTCGATGTTTCAAACGAGCGTTTCGCCTTTTACACCGCTCGGTGTACAGCTGCTTAATAAATAAGCGCCCTCCAACACCATTGTATAGCAGGCTTTCTCCTTATAATCATTTTTTGTTAAAACATCACATTTTACATTGGAGTTGAAATAACCTGTACAGAACTACATAAATACAAAATCCACGTATTAAAAATAGTCGCCAGAGAAGGTACCACATAGTTATTGCATGTAGTTTGTAGCGTGTAGAAGAACCGAGACACTTGCCAAGGCGTGGTGGGGAAGGCATCAGCCTTCAAAGCAATAAGAAATATCAGTGTTCTCATTACAATTATCTCCCTCTGTGCTTTCTCTCTCTCTATACACAGTATATAGCTTTCTTTTCCCATCAGTACTCTCTCCATTTAGTACTGTGGATGCTGGGAGCCCCTCTGGGTCTTATATTCCTAGTGTGTGAGTGGCCTTTCGTCATGAGTAACTAAGTCCTCAGACCATTCGACTGTAAACAACTTAACAGCCAAGACATTAGCTACTTTTAAGGCCAGAGATTGAGGCACAGGCCTCTCAGCCTCTAACTCTTTACGATTCTGTGAAACTTCCATTTATCTGGAAGCAAAGATTGCGCTTCACTGAATTTTCCACAATTCTGAGCGACCTTAAAACTTTCAAGGCAAGATGGCCCCGCAGGCTAAAGCGAGGTAGAATTCGAGGCCTTCCACGTCTGCACATGCCTGCTGCAAGATGACGGGACAGTGATTGAGAACAGGCAGAGGTTTCCCCTCCCTAGCCCACAGGCGCCAACACAATTCTTCCTAAATGCACGTCTTTGATCAAAATCGAACATGTCCGTTAGTCAGAAACGCGGGGGAGTGAAACCCAAAGATCCTTCTTCCTGATCAGGGACTTTATTCCATGAGCGATTCCAGCACTCGTTAGGGGATTCCTACATTTGTTTCGATGTACGAAACTGAGCACATCGACTACACTCGAGTATACTGATGGGTCAAATGTGTGTCCAGAAAGGAAATTCCTGTTCGATAAGAGATTGGAAGGAGGCAGCAGTTAAAAGAGCAGAATTCCGTAGATTTCCACACCACACTTTAGTGCTTCAAGCAGGGAAGAGGCTCAGTGTGGGACAGCCATCAGCAAATAATAATATTAATAATCATAACAGTGCTTGCATTTGATAATAGCACCTCATCACATCATTGAGAAGTCTCAAGGCGCTTCACAAAATATACTGTAAAGTCTAGAAGATGTGAAAAGCGCTATATCAAAGGCAAGATGATGATTATTATTATAAAGTCAACTGACTGTGAGTTTTGTGGTCAAAACACAGCAGCCCAATTGCACATGGCAGTAAGAGATTATTATTCCCCGGAAAGTGAATAGCCAATCAACTAACCACCAGGTTCCAACTTACTGCCAGGTAAACAGAGGCATGTGGAGTAAGGAAACTTGTCTAAAGCGTTCGCCCTGACCAGGAATCAAACCCGGGTCCTCTCACCTGCGAGGCGAGCATGATAACCAAATACCTCCAGGACTTCACAAGATATCGGCTGCTGAGTGTGGGAGGCTAATTTAGCAATAGGTCGAAACAAGTCCCCACAGTGACTAACCACCCAATTGGTTGCTCTTCCCCTCCGCACCCCTTCAATAAAGAAACCCAACAATTAGATCCTAAACATCAGCCAGTGACTGCAAATTCCAAAGTGAGTCAAAACATTTGCTGTGATTTGTTGTTGTTGTTGAAAAAAACAAGAGTTTGAAGGTGCCAAAGTTGTAAATCAGTTAAAATAGTGGTTTATTAAAGATGGGGAAAGGTTTTCACACAAAAACATCAAGACGGGAACATTCACATGACAAGCCGTAAACTTGTTCACCTGCCGCCCTATTTTATGGCTGATTTAAAATCCTATAAAAAGAACTTTACGATTCACCAGGAATACAGCGATCAGCAATTTGAACCGCTCTCCCCACTACCCCACCCACCCACCCACCCACACCCCAAGTCAGTGCTGCAATGGAGTAAACAAGAGAAAGATCTGAGGACAAAGGGGAAGGAATTCCACCCCAGTCTAATTTTACTGTTTAGGTAGTGTTAGTGTTATAGAGTCTCCAGAATTTAGCAAATACTTGAATTGAGACTTAACTTTGCCAGCTTTTTTTTGCTTAAAGGAACTTGAATATACAACTGCCTTCACACGCTGGCAGTTCTCTACCTCTCTGATATGCTTATGCCCCCACTCCAACACCCTCCACCTCTGCTCAGCTGGCTCCGGCCTCCTGTTTGTCCCCCGTCCCCTCCGCTTCACTATTGGTATCTGTGTTTTCAGCCACCGTGCCCAACCCCCTCTCCTTCAATCCCACTGCCTTGCCCCTCCTTCCACCTTTTTCAGATCAGGACTGAAGGCCTTCCTCTTCAAGCATGCTTGTTGTCTGTCTCCCTCCCTCCCACACACACACTCACTTGCTCACTCCCACCTAGGCGTCAGGCTCCACCACTGATAAGTGCTACAAGACCCTACCCTGCGTGAAGGGCGCTATATA
The DNA here is from genome assembly GCA_035084275.1 of Hydrolagus colliei. NCBI lineage: Eukaryota > Metazoa > Chordata > Chondrichthyes > Chimaeriformes > Chimaeridae > Hydrolagus > Hydrolagus colliei. The sequence continues at coordinate 4,524,589 of CM068754.1, read as the reverse complement.
AATGGAAGTTGTTGTTGCAAAGAAAACCAGTTTCAAAATTACCATTGTACTTAAGAATTTCCCAAAGTCTAGGTGAACAGAAGCGCCACTTAATCAGAGCAATATTAACAATAGTCGCATTTGATACAGTACCTGTCACGTCAGGGGGATGCCTCAAAAGCACTTCAGAGTCAGCCGCACCCGAGTTTCCGACGTGGGGCTTGAACCCGCAACCTTCTGACTCAAGAGACGAGAGGGCTACCTCCCGACTGAGCCAGGCTGACAGCCAACTCTGGGTGCAATTTCTCTCCCTTGCGCAGGTCAGGTATCCAGCCAATTACTCGAGGAGGTGACTGCCGAACTTTAAAAATCAAAACACAAGAGTTTCTCCCATGCATTCGGACAAAATAATCTTTGCAATGAAACTCATCAGCGATATAGGCGCGAAAGAGGGACAGACACGTCTCTTGGGCGGTGACAATTTGGGTTTAAAATCAGGGAATAGCGAGTTGATTCGGAGGTTGGGAGAATTCTCAGGTTCACAGATATAATGGCGTGACCCTAAATAGCCCTCAGTCTCTTTTACTATGATGCCGGGTTCCCTCCCCTTGGCGCAGGCTCACAATGGCAGGGGTCCCAGGGATGGGCAGAGGGTATATGGGCGATTGGCTCTTCGGAGACAAAGCAAGCTGAGGCTCTCAGGAGAATGAGACCCACCTCCATTTATTGTAGTTGGTGAAAGGTGAGAGGAGAGGAGAGGAGAGGAGATTTTGAGCATCAGCTAAATCTATTCTTGCGATAAAATACCACACAGGCCAGCATTTGGGAAACTTAAATCCCGTCACTTGAACAAGCTGCTATGATGGGAGAACGGAACCTCTCTCTCTTCCCTGCCCCATCAACCCACTCCCCACCCAGCCATTGCTGCAAAGCTGCTGATACTGGATTGCTAGACTTTTTTAAAATTCAGCTTTCATGAAACTCAAATAAGAAATAAACGCAACAGTTAATAAGTAATGTCTCAGGAATTTGTGCTTATGTGTTGACGCAGTGGGTTACTCCCTCTGCCTTGCGCCCCACACCTCCACCCTCTCTTCCCCTCTCCTCATACCTTTGGTAATTATTTACCCTTAATCTCTCACGCCCAACACCTAACGTTCAACGATTCAAAATTCACAGTGAAGCTAGCAGCCAAAGAGAAGCCCTGCCCTGAACAAGAGGATCCCAGGATAATATAAAACAAAGGCCCAGCCTTAGCCACAATTACCATTTTCTCTTTTTTATTTCAAAAAGTTTTCTTTAATTATTGATTTAAAAAAAATTAAAACTCTCAGCGAACGATTGTGGAAAAGTGTGAAATTCTGTAGGGTTATTCTCAAGCCGGTATCCCCTGGTCGGAGACTCAGAAAGCGAGCTTCCGAAAGTGAGACTGGATTTGGGATCTTATCCACATCACAGTGACATCTCAGCCCTTTGGTCTTTACCTGGGCAAAACTAGATTGAATCCCAGAGCTCCCTGCCGGGCTGGCGTGCTGCCTGGGTGGGTGGGTTGGGGGCACCATCAGAACAAGGCTGGACGCTGTAGGTGATGAAATCAATACCCTGTCTGGATGGGACGGGGCGGAGGAGGTGCGGGGGGTTAAATTTGTCATTAGTTAAACCTCTGCACAACACTTAGCTGTCATGGGGAGCGCTCACAGTTCAGAGAAAACGCTGAATAAAAAATGTTTTGCAGGAAAAAGAAACCATGTACATGCTTTAGGTTACAGGAACCTTCAAGTAGATAAGACCCTGGATGAAAACTGTCCAGAACGCAAGGCGATTCCGTTCCGCCACCTAACTGATTACTGTCAGCACATCCACAGGTGTCACAAGTCGTTGCTTAATGAATGAATGAATGAGTGAAGTGAGGTTGAATTCCTTTTACACGGCAGGCATCAGATTCTGTCTGGGTCTGTTTTCTGTTACTTTCCTCCATCCTGGCGTTGGCGTCAGCAAAAGGGGTGGTGGGTGGGGGGGGGGGGGGGAGAGCGGAAATGAAGAAAATCGATGTCACAAACCGACACAAGGCTTCATCGCAAGCTATAGGACTGCAGCCAGACCTGTCACCGTCACTGTACTCAACATCACAAAAGGAAAAAGCTGGGTTTCGAAGTGTTTCACACTCTTTTGAGGGAACGTGGGCTCTCTCTCACACACTCTCTCTCTCTCTCTCTCTCTCTCACGCTTGTTCGCTCACTTTCCGGAGGCATCCATAGGTGCCATCTTACAGCCGGAGCTGTAGCAAATTCAGCCGAGCCAAATCCTTGGAGTTATTAGCTGCGGGAGCCGGAGCCGGGAGCTGGGATGTGAAGCCGGCCCGAATAGGGAACCTTCACATCATCAAGTGTCTTCTGCGGTGCAGAGCCAGGTGGTCGGAGCGGGAAAAGCTACGATCGCAGTCCGAGCACTTGAACGGCTTGATGCCCGTGTGCTTCCGAAAATGCCTGGTCAACTCATCCGAGCGAGCGAACTTCCACAAACAGCCTTCCCAGGTACATCTGTAGGGCTTCTCACCTAGAGGCAGGAGGCAGGGGATAGTCAGACTCCAGACACATTCCACTCAAGTGCTTTTTGCTTTTACCTCTCCCACTTTAAAGTCACACACTTCACATTCCAGATATTAATAAGTTTAGAAACCGGCTTTAGAGTTCATTATCTCACGTCAGGTTGTGGGGGTGGAGGAGATCTTTAAAGCCCTCCACATGCTTGCTTTTCTCTTCAGCCTTTCCGCCCCACACTCTTTGGAATTCTATCCTGGAGCCCCTCCACCTCGCCCCCTCCCCGGCCTCCTTCAAGGCCCCACTCAAGACCTTCCTTTTTGATTGTTCTTCCACCATCCTCCCACCTCCACCCCGATTGCCCTCCACCCCGATTGCCCTCCACCCCGATTGCCCTCCACCCCGATTGCCCTCCACCCCGATTGCCCTCCACCCCGATTGCCCTCCACCCCGATTGCCCTCCACCCCGATTGCCCTCCACCCCTCTCTGATCCCAATCCACAGCATGGGTGCAAATCCCTCCCCCATTGTTCAGCGCCTTGGGCCATCCTCCCGATGTGAAAGGCACTGTACCAATGCAACGTGTTGTTGTTGTTGACAACTGAACATGTGTATGGCTCTGGGGGAAGGGAAAATAATTAGTCTAGTCACCCCCTCTCCCAACCTACTAGTTGACTACAATGGACAAAAGGAATTCCAAGGGTGCAAAAATATGTCTACAGGAAGAGATCGAAAGTCAAAGTGGCTTATCCTGAAGCAACATCAGAGACTGTCTCATCCACTCTGACGTTAAGTCTCTTGTCGAGTCCAGTCCCACTCGCTCACTGGCTCCCCGGCCCTGGCTTTGCCTACCTGTGTGGATCCTCCTGTGGGCCTTTAAATGCGAGCTCTTCGTATACACCTTGTTACATCCATCGAAGTCGCACTGGTGAACCCGTCTCTTCTTGGCGTCGGGGGATTCCGGCCGCTGCATCCGGTGCAGCCCGGGAATACTGGACGCACTGGGGTGGGGAGCAAAGAGAACCGGAGTTAGATAGAGTACAGTGACGGTTCCCGAGTGGATTATTCTGAGAGTGCCTAGGAATGGTGGGCGGGGAGAGAGAGAGAGGGGGCTCACTCCGTGGTTCAAATCCCAAGAGCTGCACTCATTTGGAGGCTCCCACGTTCAATCCCACCAAGGCAGATTGAGTTACGTTATCTCAGGTCGGGCAGCCTTGTTGTGGCCACAATTGCATTCAACGTATCTAACACGTGGGGTGGAATGGGGTGGGGGACGTTTGGAGGGGTGTTGACTACAATGTGATCAACTTTCAGGTCATAAGGTCAACAAAGAAAACAATACGGGAACAATGCATTTTGCCCACAATTTCACAGTCAATTCACTTTACAGTTTATCCCATGAAGCACTTTGAGACGTTTAGAAGATGTGAAAAGCGCTATATCAAATGCAAGGATTATTATTATGGCTGTAATGAGGCTGAAATTATTTTTTCCCCCCATGCATTCTTCAGCTCATGCCTCCCAAACTCTCTGATCTCCTCATCTGTTCCTCTGCCTGACTAACCTGGATTTGCTGCACACCCTACACCCTTTTCTCGCCACTACCGGTGGGCAAGCTTTCAGATCCTCTGTCCCTGACCTTTGCAACTCCCTCCCTCGACCCCCCTGTTTCACATCCTCTCTCACCGCCTCCAAGTCCTGCCCCAAAACCTACCTCCTCTTCCAGCCTATAGACCGCATATTCTGTGAAGCATTTTGAGCTGTCTAGAAAACGTGAAATGCGTTATAGCAATTGCAAGTATTGTTATTATTATTGAATGGAAATCAGTTTCCTCGATTTGGAGCAATGGGGAAATCCCGACAAATATCGATTTTCACCATTAACATCATAAAACAGTAAGTCTAATTAGATACACCACATTTGTTAGATGTTCTCCCCTGAGAAAGCGCTATTGAGAACAGCCCGAGAGTGCCACCTGTTGGAGTAGAACAATACTGCGGTTGCTGACAAAGTGCACAGTGAGGTCATTTCACCCACAACAATACAGTCAATTCACTTTACAATACATTCTGTGAAGCGCTTTGAGACATCGATAAGATGTGAAAAGCACTATATCAAATGCAAGGATTATTATTATGAACTGGGTTGGAGTACCTCCTCCTTGACAGTCTCCCTCAGTAATCACCAGTTCCCGAGACCGGGTTGGTCTGCAGTACCCCAGGACATAAGATACAGATAATCCAGAACTCTGTAGCTCATGTCCTCACACACACTAAGATATGTGACTCTATCACCCTTATCCTCGACCGGCTCCACTGGCTCTCCATCCCCCCGCCAGAGGATAAGAGTTCAAAATCCTCATCCTCTCTCCTTCAAACCCCTCCACAGTCTTGCTCCTCCCAAGCCCGGGACCTGATAACTCCATATCAACCAGTCCACTCCTTCAGCTATATGGGCTCCAGTCTGCTCCATCTCCCCAGCCTGACCCACCCCACCGTTGGTGGTCGGACCTTCAGTTTCTTTGCCCCCATCATGTTAAATTCCATCCCATAGTTCGCCTCACATCCATCCCTGCCTCCTTCAAGGCCCGTCTTAAGACCTTCCTCTTCAACTGTGCCTTCAATCACTTTCCCACCCCCTCCCCCCACCCCACCCCCGCCACTACCCGTTGATCCCAGACAGTTAATAATCTGACAAAAAAAGTTCTCTCTTCACTCAGGACTTTTCCCAAACAGGAAACGTGTTCGAAAACGGGAAGTTGAAGCTTTCTGTTCTCCTTGTGAAATGTCTAAGCCACTGGGTGTATCTGGGTCACTCGCTCTACACACAGAGTTAAGAAAACCACTCTGCTTCAAGTCTGGTTATGGACCCTGTATATGGACCATCAGATACACATGTCCATGCATCATCAAGCTGTGACCATGGGACTGTGCAAAGGTGAAGTTCAGCTATTAAAGTTCATCTCAATTTGCGATCCCTAGTCCCCTGATGTTCTGTCGGCCTGTCTGCACAAGCGCAAATTTCCTTCAGTTCAATGTTGACACGATGGAAGCCATACTCTTTGGCTCTCATCGACGTCTCACCTCCTCCACCTACCTGACCTGCCTCTAAAACCCTCTGAACCCGTATGTAATTTAGGAGTCAGGTAGGACTCCCAATTATCCTTCCTCCCCCACATACAGTCCCTCACCAGCACCACTTTCTTCCATCTCCGACACATTGCCTGTCTCCGCCAATATCTCACCCCAAAAGCTGCCGAATCGCTGAGCCATGCCTTTGTCACCTCTCAGCTGGATTATTCTAATGCCCTCCTCACCAGTCTCTCCTCCAACACCATTCATAAAATCCAGTTTATTCAAAATTCTGCTGCCCGCATTCTCACCCAAACCAAACTACGCTCCCGATTACCCCAGTCCTTGCCAGTCTTCACTGGCTCCCTGTCTCGGAGCGGATCGATCTCAAAATTCTCAATCTTGTATTCAAATCCCTCCACTCCTCTTGCATCACCACCCTACCTCTCTCACAAGATAAGATATAATGTAATAATAATCCTTGCATTTTATATAGCACTTTTCACGTGCTTGTATCTTCTAGACATCTCAAAGTGCTTTGCAGAATATACTGTTAAGTGAATTGATTGTATATATGTGGGTGAAACGCGGCAGCTAATTGCCCAGTCGTGGATTGAAAAGACCAATTTTTTTTTTAAAAAAGGTATTATTATTCAGAGTGTGGAGTAAGGTTACTTGCCCCAAGTTTCGCCCTGCCTGGAATCGAACCCAAGTCTCTTGCTTGCAAGGCGAGTGCTTTAACCACTGAGATACAGTACTCACTCTCACACGCACACAACATATAAATTGACTGCTGCGTTTCGCACAAGAAACATAGTTTCTATAGGGAGGGCATGGGGCAAAACAATTCACCATCAGCTCAGCCACAAACCTTCACACTTTCAAAACCTCAGACAAGGCATATGTATCTTCACCGGACATAACACAGTCCAGTCACACTTACACTGACTGCACAGACTTGGCATTGCCAGCAGGGAGCAGAAGAGAGCCTTTCCATTGGGATTTATTTAGGAAAAAAACACAAGGCTGATCAGCGTAGGAGCAGGCTCAACAAATGACCCACCCGCCCTCCCACCCACATAGGCCTGGCCAGCAGCCACTTCCTGCTGTTTCACTGGGCATGGCTTAAACTGTAGACAAGACTCTTACATAACATGTTTACCCGGCACAGCTTTGTAAATCGCTGGGGGGAGGGGGCATAAATTAAAGCTGGCTATGCCATGTCTGCAGTACACAAGCAGTGAGCTAACACCCTCCCCCGCCCCACTGGATTATGTATTCTCCCTAGAATAATAAATTCACCCCCTCCCACCTTCATCCAGAGCTTGTGTCCCAGCGCCTTAGGACGTCCTCCCGATGCAAAAGATGCTCTACGAGCGTCATTTTGTTATTTTGTTGGTGACATACCCTTGCAATTGATTTCACGGCTTTCCACATCGTCAAAACATCTCAAAGGGCTTCACAGAATCTACTGTAAAGCAAATTTTAACAGTGTCGTTCTGCGGGCAGTAGGCGACAGCACGATTGCGCACAGTAACTGTGGGATGTTGTTGTGGGCAACCGGCTAGCTATTTAAAGCGTAAAAACGTACAATATTTGCGAAGTGAGTCTGCAGAGCTCTGACACCTCATAAGCAGAGCTCTGAGGCTACATAAGCACCAGGTGTCGTTATCTGCCAGGTGGCAGTATGTGGATCTCCGCTCGGCTCCGCAGCGGACAGCGACTCCCACCGCGTGGAAATTCACCTCACGAGGACAAACCCCAATCTTTCCTCATTCAGTAGCAGCCCAGACCGGGCCAGGCAGCCGCTGGTTACCTCCACTCACCTGTAGGGGTCCTCCAGCAGATGGGAAGATGGGTCAACGGGCCACACTGGGTCCTCACTGGAGAAAGACAAGAGGAAGGAATTCTGCTTAGCAGTGATCACAGCTCCTAACCTGCCCCACAATGCTCGCCCCCATCCCCCCCTCGCTGTCCCGAGACACTAGAAACCTCACATCACATGCCTCCCCTCGTCTCCACCAAAAGCGGCTCTGCTTCTCATAGCTGTGTAGAAACTATGAGACTCTCTTCCTCAATCCCTCCTCTTCGCTCCCTCCTTTTTCAGATCACGACTCGAGACCTTCCTCTTTGACCGTGACTACGGTCCCCTTCCCCCCTCTCCCGGCTTGGAGTCAGGCTGTAGTGCTCAGAAACTCTACCCAGTGTGAAGAGCACTGTATAAACATAAGTTGTTGTACAACATGGGGGTGGGTGGGGGAATAGTTACCAAGGTGGGGTTTGAATTGCGGCAGGAGAGATACCAAGAGGTCTGTGCCCATTACAGGGATCAGCTGTGTTTGAAAGGTGTGCTACAGTCAATGACAAGGCCTCACTGCCAGAGGATCGAGTGAGCTCCAACACTCACACAGTAACAACAACAAAATTACACTTGTGACTTGTGTAGTGCCTTTCACAGGGAGGACATCTCAGGCAGAGCTTAAGAGAAACGGCAAACAATCTCAATGTGCCCAGTATCATATTTATTAATGAAACACTCTGTCCTGCAATGACGCAGTTGGTCCCTGGTTTGGTGCAAAGTCCGTGTCTAGTTTGTTGATCTCAGCCAATATGACGCTACTGTTGTTCTCAGCTCCGGAGGGAAGGAGAGCAGAGCGCAAAGCAAGGTCCCACTAACATCTATGAAGGCACAACTTATGAGAGGCGAATGCTCTAACCAATACGCTACTTACAGCACACTGCCCAACACTGTCACTGTACATCGGACGTCCCAGACTTACTAACGAGGTGGCCCCACAGACAGGGGATCTCAGCAAAGAGCGTTTGTGCCGAGGACAAAGCCATAGCTGGAAGGAGCCGTGCCGCCAAGACTTACTCTTGCATCTGGTGCAGGTTGAGCATCGAGGAGCCGCTCTCGTGGAGGCTGTCGAAGGACATGTTGGGTGGGTCGTCCTCATCCTCGCTGTCACTCTTGATCTCCACGGGAGATATGGGGCTCTGGTCGATCCGCACTGAGAGTCACAGCAAAGTAAGAGACAACCCGCATTGTTACAGCCACTGATAATTATCATCATCATCATCATCCGTGCATTTGACATAGAGGGAAATGTCATCCAGTAGCATTGAGATAACAGGCCCATCTCCTTTAGTAATAGTGTTGCTCCCATAATTGGATTCAAGGCAGGGAATGTGCTAATAAGAAGAATGACACTTGTATTTGATATAGCGTCTTATCACATCGTCTCAATGCACTCCACCGAATATACTGTGAAGTGAATGGGACTCTATTCTGTGGCCGAAACGTGGCAGCCAGTGTGGATTGAGTGACCAATTTATTTTTGTATTATTTTCTGAAGGGGATTAATACCCCCCAGAAAGCGATCTGCCAATCAACACACAGACAAGTTCCCACTTAATGCAGTGTAAACAGAAAGCTGTGGAGTGTGGAAACTTGCCTAAGGTTTTGCCCTAAGTGGGAATCGAACCATTTGGGAGGCGAAAGCTCTAACCAATACACTACAGGACTCTACTTACCACTCTGTTTCAAAGTCTTTCACAGCAATGTACTGTCAATAATAATATAATCCTGGCAATTGGTATAGCACCTTACCGTTATCACTGAAGTATCTCAAAGAGCTTCACAGGTCTTCAGAGGTCATTATAATGTCAAGTGAATTGACTGTATCTGGTGGGATAGGTGCAGTGACTGGTTTTGTAGGGAGACACTGTTCACAAAGCAAGGTTCCACAAGCAGCCTTGAGATGCACCACCACCAATCGATTTGGGGGGAGGGGGGAATACTGACCGTAGAAAAATGCTGTACATTTAAGCTAGGCTTGGCTTAATACAACTTTGTTAAAACAACAAAAAAAGTTACTGAAGTTATTTTGTGTTGGGGGTGGGTGACACACCTTCCCCTCCCACACTGGTCTGGTATCTGATTGACGTGGCGCCAAGGGCTGCGGGAAAGGAATTAAACTCTGGGTGGGTGGGAGGGAGGGAAGGAGGGAGGTTCGCAGACCAAAAATGGCTCAGCCATTTAGCATCACGTGACCGATGGAACAAGGGCTTTATGACACAACTTCAAGCGGGAAGGCAGAGACCACACCAACCTTTCAAATCAATTACAGCAAAAGGCAACGGTGTAACAAGGTGTGCTCAGCCTCTGTTTACTCTTCCAGGCCATTGTCGAGCTGGTGGAATGGCAGACAACCTGGTTTCAAACTTCCTCCAGCATTACATTTTAGATTCGCCCACAAAATACACAATCAATTCACTTCACAGCACTTTGAGGCGTCTCAACAATTTCAAACCCAGGCTCTGTCTGTCTGTCTGTTAAAAGATTGGAAAACCAGTCTTAAATTCAGTTTTGACTTGGGAGATTTTTTTTCCCCTCCCCCTCAGCACTGAGTGAGAAATCAGCTTCCAAATGAACACAGAATTTAAGACGCTTTTCCAGAATACGTTAAGTCAGCAGTCTTAAGCTTAAGAACCTACAAAAACAATAGTCACAGGCGATGACTCTATCATAGACAATAAAACAGCTGTGTCGCACACTAGCCACCAGTGTATTGTGCCTGACCTTCTCCCTCACCTGCTCCTTCGCTCTTCCCGTCATCTCCGATGAGGGGCACGGTGATGGTTTGCTTCAGGCCATCGTGCTGGACCGAGGTGTAGACCACAGGCAGCGACTGCACCACCACAGGGATGTGCTGGAGGTTGCCCATTTTGCTGGGCAGGTTGATGGAGGGCACAGTGTGTATGACGTGAAGGATCTGCTGCCCCCCCACGCCTTGCGAGGAGGCCAGGATGGAGCCTGGCGACAGCACGGCTGGGATGGCCGAGGTCACTTTGACGGCGCCCATGGACAAGTCCAAGGAGGAGGGAGAATACGAAGAAACGGAAGTGATGATCGGGAACGACGACGAAACGATGGGGGAGATTGTCAAGGTCCTGGGCTTGTTTAACGACAAGTCGACAGGCTCAGTCTGTGGCTGGTTATCCTCGTCAGATAGCAGCTCCTCTGGAGGTTCAGTCTTGATGTTGCTCAGCAGTACAGGCTGCTCAGCTTTCCTCTCACTGGGCAGCGCACACGGCTCCATTTTCACATTGTTGATCAGCAAGGGCACCGCTTCCATCGGTGTGTATTCAGAGGCTTGGGCTGACTGTCGGAGAGGAAGGATTAAACAACAAAATGTTAAATTTGCCGTGCCCTGCTAGCCTCTCAAAATACACACTTTACAGTATATCCCGTGAAGGGCTTTGAGATAACAACAGCATAGAAACAGAGGAGTCAGCTATTCAGCCCCTCAAGCCTGTTCCATCATTTTCATTTTATAAGATTGTGGCTGATCTGTACTTCAAGTTTAGATGTCCTTGCTCCATAAATCTGACTTAACAAATATCTATCTGCCTCTGTCTTGAACATGTGAATGGATCCAGCATCCACAGCCTTTTGGGGGAAGATTTTTCAGATTTTCACTACTTTTTGGGTGAAAAACTGCCTCCTAATTTTACTCCTCAATGGCCGAGCTCTAATTTTAAGATGATACCCTCTTGTTTTGGATTCCCCCACCTTGCCTTCATATAATAATTATATACAGACATCCTCCCCACATGAAAGACATTATATTAACCTCAAGACTTTAAAAAAAAATCACAGTAAAGGGTTCAAATTTAAGAACGAACGATAAAGGGAGTGCCTGCTGGTGTCCTGGATGACAATCTACAACTTTAACAACAAAACCGCACTTGTACAGAGCCTTTCACATCAGGAGGACGTCCCAAGTCGCCCAAATCCTCCGGATAAAATTGATACAATCTCTTCACGGCTGTTCACAGGACATTCAATCTACGAATACAGTCACTACACTGTACAGTAAATCCTGTGAAGCACTTTAAGATATTAAAGACAGATTAAGCCAACCAACCAACGCTCTTCATCGGGGTTGGGTAGGGAATCGTTAGGAGGAGGTTGGAGTAGAATTGATCTGCAGTGATTGTGCATCGGTTGGCATTATCCACCTTTGGGCATTTGTAAGTTTTGTTGATTCGGTACAATAAAGTTATTGTATAAATTACAATAAAACCAGGCTTACAACAACAACTTACACTTATATAGAGGTGGCCGTCAGCATGTATAAATTTCACACTTTTGTTCGTGTAAAGTGTTACTAAGCTGTGGGTGTGAAGTACTGCAATTACATTCGGGACAGGCTCAACATTAATATCGCTCAACTGATAGATAGCAGGGTTATTTAATTAGGAGCTACGGTACAAACGATGTGTCTTCCAGATTGATTTGTAGGCAGAGCTTTTCACAGAGTGTCAATGCTAAATACTGGACCATACTACTAGTGTGTGGGAAACAGAGCTTGAAAATAAGCAACAGGTAGAGAGGTGGGTAGAATCATAGATCATAGAATTTTACGGCACAAAAGGAGGCCATTCGGCCCATCTAGTCTGTGCCGGCTCTTTGAAAAGAGCGATTCAATCCCACTGCCCTGCCCGCTCCCCATAGCCTAATAGACCCGTTCTCCCTAAATAAAGATCTAATTCCCTTTTAAAAGTTGTTATCGAATCAGCCTCCACCACCTTTTCAGGCAATGCATTCCAGATTCGAACAACTCGCTGAGTGAAAACATTTCTCCTCAGCTCCCCTCTACTGCGCCTAGTGGAGGGTAGTGGCGTTTATCCTGAACACTTTACAGATGGCTAGAGAGAGAGACCAACTCCATCGTCTTCACCTGCATTTACTTATACCTTGCCCCCTGCTTTCTCTCTGACCGCACCCCCACCACATCAACCTGTCCACTCCCTTCATTCAGCAGGCTCTGGCCTGTTCCAGGTCTCCTGCCCGACCTGCCAAATCATCAGCGGCCGGGCTTTCAGATTCTCTGCCCCCCCAACCCTTTCTCGCTCCCTTGCCCACTTCAAGGCCCAACTCAAGACCCTCCTTTTCAAACATGCCTTCAGCCGTCCTCCTACCTCTCTGCCCTCCATCATCTCAACCCTGTCCCCACACCAACCAACGTTCGGGTTCTGACCCCTGACTGTTCAGCAGCTTGGGACGTGAAAGACGCTCTACGAGTGTAATTTTGTTGTTGATGTTGTTGTTACACGCTCGAACATACACTCACTTAAACATACATACACAAACTCATTTAGTCACTCACATACGCTTACACATTTGCACACTTACTCATTTACTCTCGCACACGCATTCACCCAGACACACTATCACTCACAATCACATATGCACACAACACAACACTCACATGCTCAATTACTTGGTTAAACTTTTTTTTGAAACAGAAAATACGAACCCTTCATGATTTCTTTGATTATAAACACGCTATGATATCCTGCAGGACTGCCTGGCCGTGCTCAGTTCAGGATCAGTGATGAGATTCACTTTCTTATGAGAGGGAGGCAGTAAGGTAACCAGCTCAGGGTTTAGAGAGGGGACACACAGTTTCCTGGAGGTGTAACCAACATAGGTTGGGCAAACCAATCTACAGCTTCAACAGTTAGGCCACTGGAGTTAAACGGGTTAATTGGGGCCAAACCTTAGTTTGAACAAAAGGCCCTGCCCGTTAGGGCGTGCTCTCTGCCTGGGGAATAAAGCACTCACAGCCTCATTATAACAGGAATGGGGCTGTAGTAAGGACAAAGTTGTCCGACTGCTCTCCTGGTCTCAGGCCCCTGCGTGGCCAGCCTTGTGGGAGGAACAGATACAAGACAGCAGCTTGTGCGGAGGACTACACGACAAACATACATACGCGCGCACGACAAAACGCAAAGCGTTTGATTCATTCGGGCTGGGTCCTACGAGTCCCCTCAACACCCTCTCACAAGGACATCTGCTGTTCATCAAGAAAATCAATGCACGGCACCAGCAGCTTGGGGGTTTCTGGAATGCCGCGTGGCACTGGGGATGGGGAGCAGGGCAGCGCACTGTCTTCCAGTTACTGTCCTTCAGGTGAGATGTTGGACTGAGCTCCTGTCTCCCCGCGCAGGCAGACACCGAAGGTCCTGTGACAATATTTTGAACAAAGTAAGGAGTTTCTCCAGGTTTCTCCTGGCCAAGAACCTTCGCCCACCCACCCAGCCACTCACCCAGCCAGCCACTCACCCAGCCAGCCACTCACCCAGCCAGCCACTCACCCACCCAGCCACCCACCCAGCCAGCCACCCAGCCAGCCATTCACCCAGCCAGCCACCCACCCAGCCAGCCACCCAGCCAGCCAGATACTCGATTGCTTATTTTATTTCAGAGTCTACAGCGCACTTGCCTCGCGAGTGAGAGGACCGGGTTCGAATCCTGGGCAAAAGATTAGGCAAATTTCCTTATTCCACACATCTCTGTTTACCTAGCAGAAAGGAACCCGGTTGTTAGTCAATTGGCAGATCACTTTCCAGGGGCAATACTCCCCTTTTTAAAAAAAAACATTGTCACACAATCCACAACTTTTTGTGGGACACTGCTGTGCACAATTGGCTGCCGCATTTCTTCAAGCCATTTTACATTACATTCTGTGAAGCGCTTTGAGGTGTCTCAATTACATAATAAGGCACTATATCAAATGCAAGCATTATTATTATTAATTGCTGTTTATGTGACTATGCTGGGTGCAAATAACTGCAATTTTATCTACAATTACACGGGTCTGTGCAAAATACTTCCAAGAGGTCGATGTGATCAGGCAAGTTGCAGAAAGGGGCAATTTTTTTTTTAAGCACAGCAATTACCAAGCTTTGGGGGCCAAAGCCCCAAACATCTGCAGCCCAGAGCGACACGAGGGGGCGGGGGGGGGGGGGGGGGGGAGAGAACATCTGGAAGATCAGAGCGACACTGAAAAAAAAATCACAAAGAGAGAAAAAAAAGTTAAATTGTAAAGAAAATATGTCGCTGGAAAACCGAAAGGAGTGATTTGTGGCGCTGCGAGCAGCTTGAGCACAGAACACAGGGTCTCAGTAAAACACAAACAAGCCTCCCATTCACGTCCAGTAGGGTAGGACAGACAGGCAACTGTACATCCTCAAAGGGCAAACTGCCAAGGCAGGGTTCAATTCCCCAGTGAGATAGATTGTTGGAATGGAACCTCTCCTGCCCGGTTCGATTCCCGAGCAGAGCGGAACCTCAGGCAAGTTTCCTTACGCCACACGCTTCCGTTTACCAAGCAGTAAGAAGATCCCAGTTGTTAGTCGATTGGCGGATCTGTTTCCGGGAGCTATAATCCGTTCAAAAAAATGCAGTCACTCAATCCACGACTGCTTGTGGGGCACTGCTGTGTGCAATTGTCCCACATAATACAGTCACTGCACTTTATAGTATATTACGTGAAGTGCTTTGAGACATCACCAATGTGATAAGACACTATCAACTGCAAGGATGATTATTATTATTATTAGTATTGGACACAGCAGTACAGAGGAACCGATAGCTCACACTGCCAGAGCTCAGTGGACATTGGGCAGAGAAGGGACCTCTCCTCTCCCCTCACCTCCTGGCCCCCACCTTTGCTGGGAGGGGAGACTTAGGCCTCTGGCTGATGTCAGTTTTCCATAGGAGGTGAGGCTGCCAAAAGTACACAACCTAGGCCCTTGCTGGCACCGTTCAATCTGCTCCCACACAAACCTTCCCCGCTGGAGCACTGACCCGATACTCCATTCCACGTTCCCACCTGGTCAACAAGGAAAGGAATCCAAGCCTGAGGAGAGCTGCCGCGCCCTAGCTGTCCAACACACCCAGATCCGTGAGGGAGGAGGAGGCAGAGGCAGAATCGCTCCCGCAACCCGAGACAACCCAGAGCAGGTCGGACTGACTGTACCTTCTGAATACAATCTTTAACACACCTATATGCCTTCACTGGATCTGCCAGGTCCACCCCACCTAAAGAAGTGACCATTCCAAAGCTTGCAGTTCTGTGGTGCAGTGGTTAAAGCACTCGTCTTGCAAACGAGAGGACCCAGATTTGATTCCCAGGTGGGTCAGGGCAAAACCTTAGGCAACTTTCCATACACCACCTCTGTTTACCAGGTAGTAAGTAGTAGGGTCCAACGATATGGAAATTTTCCGATTTAGATATATCGATGGGCTCATATCGAGAGAAACCGAAATATCGATATTTTCGGGTTTTTCGTACCGCGCATGCGTGCATGGCGCGCGCATTCGGAGTGTGCGCGCATTTGGGGTCCGCGAACATTCCGGGTGCACGCGCATTCCGGGCCTATCTACTCAGGAGGTAAATATATTTCTCTCTCTGTGTCTCTCACTCTCTCCATCTCTGTGTTTCTCTGTCTGTGTCTCTCTCCTCTCTCACATCCCCCCCATCTCTATCTATCTGTATATTATCACCTCCACCCCATCTCTCCCCCACCCCACCGCCCCTCTCTCGCACCCCCCACCCCCGTCGTCTCGCTCCCCACCCCACCCCCCCAGCCGTCTCTTTCCCCCTCCCCCTCCGCCATCTCTCTCTCCCTCCCCCCCACCAGCCGTCTCTCTCCCCCCCAGCCGTCTCTCTCCTCCCACTCCATCCGTCTCTCTCCTCCCACCCCATCCGTCTCTCTCCCCCTCCCCCCAGCAGCCGTCTCTCTCCACCTCCCCCCCTCCCCCCACCCCCCCCTCCCCCCCCACCAGCCTTCTCTCCCCCCACCCCCACTCCCCCCCCACCAGCCTTCTCTCCCCCCACCCCTTGCATACCTGTATATTGTATTCTAGGACTATGAATACAATATGGTGGCTTTGCACCTCGGTCTGTGCATTGTGTATAGAGATGAGCATTCTGGGTCTTGTAATTCAGTGTGCGTGCATTCCGATTTTTTACTTCGATATATCGACTTTTCGATATCAATGTTTTTGAAATGCCTATATCGGCGTATCGATATGAAAATTATATTGGGTTTTAGCGATATATCGATATATCGCCGGACCCTAGTAAATAGGGACCTAGTTAGTTGATTGAAGGATCGCTTTCCGGGGTTGGAAACACGAATAATTTGGTTACTCAATCCACGACTGTTGTGCGCAAATGACTGCCGCGTTTCGCCTACCAAAAAGCAGTCTCCACATTTCACAATGGAAAATTGGGAAGCACCTAGATAACCACATTAGGCATGATATCATGTGCAAGGGTTATCATAACTTGATATAGAGTAACATCTCCCAGCTTTTTTCAGAGACTATACACCAAGCACAAACGATCAGGTTGACAGAATGTGAAACACAAAAGATTAGTTTGTCTCGGATGATTTCACAGATTATTCAAAATACTTCCCACTCCTGAGCCTTTTCATCTCGGAGAGGGAATTAATACTAATAATCCTTGCATTTGGTATCATGCCTTATCACGTCTTTGAGACATGTCAAAGAATATACTGTGAAGTGAATTGATTGTTGTGGACGAAACACGGCAACCAATTGCACACAGCAGGGTCCCACAAACAGTCGTGGAATGATTGACCAATTATTAATTTTTTTTACAATGCCCCATTAAAAACAGTGGAATTCCCTCCGAAGTGATCGGAAGCTTTACATTGAAGCTCGCAGCCCAGCGAAAATCCTGCAAACACTATTTACAAAAGGGAAAACTAGTTTATCCCGGTGTCCTGCACAAACACTCCTTCAAAATATTCGTCATTCACACAACTGTACACGGCAGCCAACCCGCGTCTAATACTTTCTGGAATGAGGTAAGCAGGATATGTCCCTCCAGCGAGCGAGTGGGCATTCCATACAATAACAACAACAACTTAAACTTATAAAGCGCCCTGCACGTCAGGAGGATGTCCCAAGGCGCTGCACAGGAGGTGTGTGACCCGAGCTGGGAGGGGAGTGTTTGGGAAGGGGTGAAACACGGAGGGGAGGTAGAAGAGTTCGGGGTGGAACAAAAGGCACGGTCGAAGAGGAAAGTCTTCAAACCGGCCTTGAAAGGGAAGAAACAAGGCAGAGGGATTGGGGGATGGAATTCCACAGGATGGGAGGGTGGGGGCGGACAATCATACAAACAATCTATCTCTTGGATTTCTACGTGTAGGTGGGAAGCATGGAATTCTCGGTTTGGTTTGGATTCTCTAAACCGTAGTGATGGGTTTCCGCATGTGTCGACACCAACTGAACCAATTTTTTTTAAATGGCACTTTGCTACGTGCATATTGTCTGCTGCGTTTGCCTCGAAACACAATTGACAGCAATTAACTGTGAAGCACTTTGCTGCTTTTTAAACACTGTGGGATGTTACAACATGTATTTACAAGTGAAGATTAATATTTTAATATTAGTATAAGATTGTATTTATGCAAGACAGAGTCTAATTTGACACCAAGTCAGGGAGTAAGGAGAGATGACTTGCTCTCCTTGCTAATGAAAGGGGCATCACCGCCATTCCCTATTCACTGACAAAGCGAGTAGTTCGATTATTTCCCCTACAATCCTGGAAGTTTGTAAATATAGCAATAGAGACCAAGAAGATCTAAGGTTTATACCATTTCATTATTAAAGGGCAAACTGTATAGACTGAATCATTGGATAAGCCCAGTGTGTCCCACCAAGATTCCACTCCAAAACACACTGGAATTTCCATGTGTATGTCGGTGTACTGATGAGGAACTCTGTCTGGTGTGGATACCATATATGTCAAATATCCGAAAGGCCACTGATGGGCACAGAACACATAGCAAACACAGGGGGAAGACAACACACAGTCACCACACTTTACAATAATTTGATAAGGTGCTACATCAAATGCTAGGATGATTATGAACACAGAGGGGAGAGGCCAGAGAGAGCTGGGAGCTTTGAGATTGCGTTTCCGAAGAAGTGAACATGATACAATTCAATATCCTACTCAGGCCCAGTGTATGCCAGTCACCTTCTCCCATCACATTGAAGTTGGAATAGTAAACTAACGACCGTGGGCTAAAACCACACCTTTCCTCATACTGATTAGAGGGGGGAAGACAGAGAGAGATACAGGCCTTTAACACAACATGGAAACTAAAGGAGGACAATTGGGCTGTCAAACCGTTTGATCTGATATTTCTATCTCATGATAAGATCTTTCCACCATGCCTTTTCTCCATATCAGTCACAAAATACATACAGCCACGTCACTTTCAGAGTCCTGTAACTCAATGGTTAGAGCACTCTCCTTACAAGCGAGAGACGTGGGTTCGATTCCAGGCAGGGCAAAACCTTGGGCAAGTTTCCTTACTCCACACGCCTGATAACAATCCCTCAAGAGAAAAAAAAACATTGATAAGATTAGTCACTTCAATCTACGACTATTTGTGGGACACTGTTGTGCGCGATTGGCTGCTGTGTTTCGCCCACAAATATACAGTCACTTCACTTTACAGCATATTCTGTGAAGCACTTTGAGACGTCTTGAAGACGTGAAAAGTGCAAATGTCAAATGCAAGGATTATTTATTTTGTTATTGCTAAATATCCGATCTTCCCTAAAATAACTCACCTTAAGGTGGTCTCACAAATATAGGTAACTGGTCAATTTTCCCCCCCAGTCTTTTTCAATGTTACATTAAAATTAAAAATAACACAAATGTGGGAGGTCAATGGGCCAATGTGTTCAAAATTCCTCAGTCCATTTGACGGCCTTCTCTGTGAGTTTCCACTGTATCCAACTCGCACTTAAGGGCTACAAAATCTACAGTCACTAGACTTTACAGTATATTGCGTGAAGCACTTTGAGACACTTCGAAAACACGACAAGGCATCATATCAAACGCAAAGCGTATTATCATCCCCTTGTTCCACACTCTCCACCCTTTGCGTGAACCGTGTGAAGAAATACTGGTGGGATTGGTGAGTTTGTTTATGGGGTGGGTGGGGGCTTGGTGGGGGGTTCCTGGGGTGGGGGGTTGGGTGGGGGTTGGGGTGGGGGCTTGCTGGGGGTTGGGTGGTGATGTTCGTTGAAACAAGCACTCTCAAAAAAAACTGACAATTCACAATGTGAATGTCAATAAGCTGTCTCCTCAGGGTGTGGAGATTAGCCGCCTGCCTGCCTGCCTTAACACATAGCTCTGTCTGTCACTCTGGCTGAAAGCCTTCACTGATGCCAGGAGTAATGAAAGGCTGGCCTCCGCCCTTCTGTTACATCAACCTAGCTCTCTATATAAAGATGGGCTCCACCCACCTGCTCCACCTCGTGCAAGGCTGGGTCCCAGCCTTATCCACCCAAACCTCTCCGCCGGAAAACAACCGGAACACACAGAGAAGTTGATACATGCTGGCGGGCGGCGCCCACACCAAGTGGTCAACTGGCAGCCGGTCAAACAGCCAGAGTTTAACTGATCTCGGCTTCTCGCCACACACACAGCTGAGCTCAAGGCAATTGATCCAAACTGCCAGCACCTCAGCCCAACCGCAGAAATGGATTCAAAACATGGGTGTCCTAATAATCAAAAGAGGCAGAGTTGCAAACCTTGCATTGATACAGGGCCTGGTTGCTTTGTTGAGACATCTCAAAAGCGCTTCACAATATATATCTTAAAACGGATTGACTGGACATTTTGTGGGCGCAACGTACTTAAGAGAAGGATCTGAAATCTGCACAAATCGCACAAGCAAATATCCCGCGTTAACACTGTACTAACTCAAGTGACAGCCAGGCTCAGCGCAGTTCTCACCGCGGAATCAGAAGGTTTGTGGGGGGTTCAAGCCCCAACTCAGAGCAGTCTAGAACTCTTAACAGTCCTCTTAAACATAGGGTACAGTTTTAAAATTGTGGGTGGGAATTAGACACGTCCTGTGTTCCTGGTACCTCCAGATGCTGGCGTTTTGTCAACTTTACCTCTGGCTCATGACTGTAATGTTATATTGTTGGAATTGGGGAGGGAACAGCATTGTCGGCAGTGCCATCCTTCGGATGAGACATTAAACCGAGGTCCCCTCTGCCTGTGCAGGTGGACGGTAAAGAATCTACGGCCCAATTTGTAAAGAAAGGGAGTTTTTCCACATTATCCAGAGCAGATAAAATTGGACATAATAATCCTTGTGTCCACTTCATGGCCGTTTATGGGATAAATTGTTTTTCATATTTGCCTGCAAATTATCCATGTCGAGGGAAAAGAATTGCTGTTCTCAGTTACTCCTTATAAATTCATAGAATAGAATTCATAGAATTTTACGGCACAAAAGGAGGCCATTCGGCCCATCTAGTCTGTGCCGGCTCTTTGAAAAGAGCGATTCAATCCCACTGACCTGCCCGCTCCCCATAGCCTAATAGACCTGTTCTCCCTAAATAAAGATCTAATTCCCTTTTAAAAGTTGTTATCGAATCAGCCTCCACCACCTTTTCAGGCAATGCATTCCAGATTCGAACAACTCGCTGAGTGAAAACATTTCTCCTCAGCTCCCCTCTACTTCGCCTTGAAACTATTTTAAATCTGTGACCACGAGTCACAGATTCACCCACGAGTGGAAATAGTTTTTCTCTATTTGCCCTGTCGAAACCCCTCATGATCTTATAAACCTCTATTAGGTCTCCCCTCAATCTTCTCTGCTCCAGAGAGAATAACCCTAGCCTATCTAGCCTCTCCTCATAGCTGAAGTCCCTCAATCCTGGCACCATCCTAGTAAATCTACGCTGCACCCTTTCCAATGCCTTCACATCATTTCTGTAGTGTGGTGACCAGAATTGAACACAGTATTCCAGCTGAGGCCTCACCAAAGTCCTATAGAGGTTAGTCAGCACTTCCTGACTTTTGTACTCTATACCCCTATTTATAAAGCCTAGTATCCCATATGCCTTCTTAACAGCCTTGTCTACCTGTCCTGCCACCTTCAACGAGTCACTAACACAAATCCCCAGGTCTCTCTGTTCCTTCACACCATTTAAAATTGTACTATCTAGCCTATATTGCCTCCCTTCATTTCTTCTCCCAAAATGCATCACCTCACACTTCTCTGCATTAAACTTCATCTGCCATGTGTCTGCCCACTTTACCAATTTGTCTATATCCTCTTGCAGATGGCTACTATCCTCCTCACTATTTACTATTCTCCCTAACTTAGTGTCATCTGCAAACTTGGAAACTGTACTCCGTACACCCAAGTCCAGATCATTGATGTAGATTACAAACAGCAATGGTCCCAAAACTGATCCCTGTGGCACACCACTGCTCACTTCCCTCCAATCTGAAAAACAGCCGCTCACTACAATTCTCTGCTTTCTGTCTCGCAGCCAGTTGTGGATCCACGCTGCCACTGTCCCTTTTACGCCATGGGCCTTCAATTTCATAATAAGTCTCTCATGTGGCACTTTGTCAAATGCCTTTTGAAAGTCCATGTAAACTACATCAACTGCGCTACCATTATCCACCCATTCCGTTACCTCATCAAAAAATTCTATCAGATTTGTAAGGCAAGATTTGCCTTTAACAAATCCATGTTGACTGTCCTTTATTAGCCTATATCTTTCTAAGTGAAGATCTACCTTGTCCCTGATTATGGACTCTAGAAGTTTGCCCACTACCGACGTTAGACTGACTGGTCTGTAGTTACCAGGCTTGTCCTTCTGCCCCTTTTTATACAAGGGAGTAACATTAGCTATCCTCCAGTCGTCTGGCACGACCCATGTGTCCAAGGAAGATTGAAAGATCGTGGCCAGAGTCCCTGCTATTTGCTCCCGTGCCTCACTTAGTAACCTAGGGTGCATCCCATCCGGACCAGGTGACTTATCCACCTTGAGCAACGTCAACCTTTTTAGAACTTCCTCTCTAGTTATAATTATTCTATCCATTTCTCTTACCCTCTCCTCTAATACCATGGCATTGGCTGTATCCTTTTCTTTTGTGAAGACAGAGGCGAAGTACTCATTCAGTACATCAGCCATGCCCTCTGCCTCCACAATGAGATTTCCTCCTAGGTCCCTAATTGGCCCCACCCTATCCTTGACCAACCTTTTACTCTTAATATGTTGGTAAAAAAACCTTAGGGTTCCCCTTAATCTTACTCGCTAATTGTTTTTCATGCTGTCTCTTTGCCCCTCTAACTTCCTTTTTTAGTTCTATCCTACACTTCCTATATTCTGCTTGGTTCCCTTCTGAATTTTGAGCCTGACAGTTATCATAAGCCTCTTTTTTTTGTTTTATTTTGGCCCCGATTTCCTTAGTCATCCAGGGAGGTTTGGATGCCTTACATTTCACCTTTGTGGGGATGCTTTTGACCTGTGCCTGAACTATCTCCTCTTTGAACGCTGCCCACTGCTCGTTAGTTGTCTTACCTGCCAATTTTTCTTTCCAATCCACCTTGGCTAGGTCCCACCTCAACTCATTGAAATTAGCCCTTTTCCAGTTGAGTGTCCTCACCTGTGATCGTTCCTTATCCCTTTCCATAATTATTCTGAATCTAACGATATTGTGGTCACTATTCCCTAGATGCTCACCTACAGAAACCTGTTGAACTTGCCCTACCTCATTTCCCAAAACTAGATCCTTATTGCAATCCTTTCAACAGCATTGCCTACAAAATACACAGTCACCACACTTTACAATAAATCCAATCAAGCCCTTTAAGAAATCCCAGTCTCTCCCAATGCGAACAGATCAAATGCCAGGATTAGTTTACTCTCCTAGGAAACATAATACAAAAAGATATTCCTTGGCATAGTATACACCTGCAGACAACATCATCCATCTACTGAAGGGTGATTTTTGTCTTGCAAAAGTCCTGAATCCACTTTGAGAGTAGGAATAATAAATCCTTGTATTTGACATTGCGCCTGATCACGTGTCCAAATGTCTTTGCAACAAACCGGATTTGTATAGTGCGTTCTATAAGTGCAATTTCAAATACAAGGATTATTATTATTAGGCATCTGAAAAGAGTTTCACATTTCTGTCTTTTCAACCTCTCTGTCCTTGAACGCATTTTAAAAGGTGGGAGCGGAAGTGGCGAGGTGAAGGGACTCGAGATGCAATTCGAGAGCATGGGAGCTCTCGCTGAACGCTGGCCTGCTGATGGTGGGATGGAACAGGCAAGGAATATGAAGCAGACTGGTGTGCACTGAGGGAACCGCTGGGGTTTCAAAGCGCTTCGCAATATATAACTGTAAAGTCTACTTTATGAAGTGCTTTTGGCTTGTGTGTTTGTGGGCGGTTCTGAAAAGCTTTCTAGCCAACACCAGCTTTTTCTGTCGTGCAAATGTTTTGAGTTTAGAAGGTTGAGGGGTGATCGGATTAAAATGATAAAGTGACTTGATGGATTAGCTACAGAGAAACTAGGTGGGAAAATCCAGTACAAGGGGGCATAATCTTAAAATTAGAGCTAGGACATTTAGGAATGAAATTGGAAAGCATTTTTTCATATAAAGGGTAGTGGAAATAATAATAATTATCCTTGCATTTGATATAGCGCTTTTCACATCTTCTAGTCATCTCAACGCACTTCACAGAATATACTGTATAGCGAACTGATTGTGTATTTGTGGGTAAAATCTGGAACTCTCTCCCCCAAATGATTGCGGATGCTGAATCCAATCAAAATTTTCAGACTGAGGTGTGTAGATTTTTGTGAGGTCAGTGTATCAAGGGGATATGGGGTAAAGTTGGGTGACTGGAGTTGAGGTATAGATCAGCCACGATCTTATAAAATGACAGAACAGGGGAGTGGAAAAGTAAGCCCAAGGAAGTGAAAGGTTTAGGAAAATTGGATGCTTCAACATTAAGAGTGTACATTGCTATGATCTTCTGCAGACTGGCAATGGGGCTGCAAAAGACCGCAGCAATGCACACACTCCTCTGCCATGTCCCACAACTGTCTGCCTGCACACAGTCCCACCGTCTCAGCTTTCAAAGCTGGTCTGGTTCCCAAAGTGTGGCCAAACAAAATCAAAACATACAATCACTGGCTATTCCTGTGGAAAGGCATATTTTTGAGACACGGAAAACAGCAGAGGCCACGCGACTTGCTTTCCAGTATAAATATAGAATTATATGGTGAACATGAGCATTAAAAATAGATCCTTGCTGACTCCATTCAGGAGGTAAATACTATTAAATACTATTCCTAAATACTATTAAAGTATCTATTAAATACTAAATACTATTCCTCAAACCTGGTACGGTGCCTGAACTTTCGAGAACATCTCAAAAGCAGCTCACAAATTTTATGTGAAACGCAGAGATCGTGTATGCTGTAGGTGGACCCAGCAACCGAGTTGCACACAGCAATGGCCCACAAACAGCCATGAAGTGAGTGACCAATCGTGTAAGGAGATTGTTGAACGGCTTGCTCGGAGAACCTCTTTTCTTTCAACCAACAGAGCAACAAAATCTTTAACCTTCACCCGAGAAGGGACCTCAGTTTAAAGACTCACGAGGAGTACAGCTCTGCAATAATAATCCTTGCATTTGATAAAGCACTTTTCACGTCTTCTAGGCATCTCAAAGCGCTTCACAGAATGTACTGTAAGGTGAATTGACTGTATATATGTGTGTGATACGCAGCAGCTAGTTGCGCACAGCAGTGTCCCACAAACAGTCTTGCGTTGAAATGACCAATTTATTATTGTTGTTACTTTGAGGGATTATTATTAGGCGTGTGGAGTAAGGAAACTTGCCCAAGGTTTCACCCTGCCAGGAATTGAACCCAGGTCTCTTGATTGTAAGGCGCGTGCTCTAACCACTGAACTACAGGACTCCTGCGATGGGCAGTTTGACGCCTAAAGACCGATCCAAATCTTCACGCCATTGGGTCCCAATGTGTTCTGAGCTGTGGCAAGTACATACAACTGTCTCTTAAAGTTTCCACTGAAGCCAAAGTGTACACAGCGGGAGCACTGAACGGAAATTACAGCAACACCTCCTGAATGGAGTTCAGTGCCATGCAAAGGAAAACTAAGCTAAACCACAAGCCTATTCCCCATTGCCAACTGCATCCTGCGTTTCGAGCCTGGGTCACTTGCTGAATGAAAAGCTGCACGAAAGACGTCGTGGGCAGCCTGCTCCTCTCATCGTAGACATTTGCACACCATCCTCAACAACAACTTTGATTTATATAGTGCCCTCCACGCTGGACACATCTCAGAGTACTTGGGCACAGGTGTCAAAAGTCAACTTGGACCTCAAGAATAGTGGATGAGGAACAATTCACTGGAAGCTACAAAGGAGCACAATAGATTGATTATAGGCAAGATTTCAGAGCACCTCCCTCCCTCCCTGCCCCCCTCTCTCTCTCTCTCTCTCTCCCTCCCTCCCTCCCTCCAAAGTGCAGGGTATTGGAAAACACTGAACTGCCAACACAGACAGAATTGAGTCATCACACATAGTATTCCCCCCCTCCCCCCTCCGAGCCCACAGACTCCGTTTCTTTTTCCTGGAATCAGATAAGCAGAATCAATGCTTGTCCCAGCAGATTCCTGTGAGTCCCGGAGACATGGAATGAATAATCCCAATGGTGCAAAGTGTAACATCACTTGGCCAACAAAAATAAAACAGGGCCACACCAATTTATACAAATGTGTGGCACACACCCCCCCTTCCAACCACCCAGTTGTCACTGTATAAACTAGAAATATGCGCTATATAAATGAGAGGGGTTATGAGGAGGGCAGGAAAATGGGACTGAAAGGATTGTTCTTTAAAAGAAAAGAACCAGCCCAGACAGCTTAAGCCAAAATGGCCTTCTAACCTGGTGTTTTTAATGGGATTCAAAAAGTAAACGCAAAACAAGATAGCAAGATGAAGCAAGATAGTACTGTAGAATAAGAGGATATAGGTTTAGAGTTGGCAAGAGTAGTTTCAGTGACCAGGAAGTTTCTCCTTAGCTGAACAGCAATTAATAGATTCATAGATTCATAGAATTTTACGGCACAAAAGGAGGCCATTCGGCCCATCTAGTCTGTGCCGGCTCTTTGAAAAGAGCGATTCAATCCCACTGCCCTGCCCGCTCCCCATAGCCTAATAGACCTGTTCTCCCTAAATAAAGATCTAATTCCCTTTTAAAAGTTGTTATCGAATCAGCCTCCACCACCTTTTCAGGCAATGCATTCCAGATTCGAACAACTCGCTGAGTGAAAAAAATTCTCCTCAGCTCCCCTCTACTTCGCCTTGAAACTATTTTAAATCTGTGACCACGAGTCACAGATTCACCCACGAATGGAAATAGTTTTTCTCTATTTGCCCTGTCGAAACCCCTCATGATCTTATAAACCTCTATTAGGTCTCCCCTCAATCTTCTCTGCTCCAGAGAGAATAACCCTAGCCTATCTAGCCTCTCCTCATAGCTGAAGTCCCTCAATCCTGGCACCATCCTAGTAAATCTTCTTTGTACCCTTTCCAATGTCTTCACATCCTTTCTGTAGTGTGGTGACCAGATTTGAACACAGTATTGACTGGAACAGGTTACCAAAAAGAGTAGTTGAGGGCAGGACATTAGATCTATTCTACCAATAATACTTGCATTTTTGAGCACATTTCGTGTCTTCTGGACGTCCCAAAGCACTTCACAGAATATACTGTAAAGTGAATTGTCTGTAGCTCAGTGGTTAGAGGACTCGCCTTACAAGTATGAGACCTGTGTTTGAATCCAGGCAGATCATGGCAAAACCTTGGGCAAGTTTCCTTACTCCACACACCTAACAATAAACCCTCCAATATAGCGCTTTTCACATCTTATCAACATCTCACGGTGCTTCATAGAATATACCGTAAAGTGAATTGACTGTATATTTGTGGGCGAAACGCAGTAGCCAATTGTGCACAGCAGTGTCCCATAAACAATTGTGGATTGAAACGACCAATTTTTTTTATTATTGTGGGGTTTTTTTGGACGGATTATTACTGGCCATGTGGAGTAAGGATTATTATTATTAAGATGCACTGGAGTGTCAGCCTAGACTCGTGAGCTCTAAGTCCCAATGTGGGGGCTTGTGAGGCCAGAGCCAAGCCGGGGTGTTACTGACTGATCCAGGCTGCTGAAGCTAAAGTCCTGGGTCCATTTTCTTTTTGTGTGGCTTTCTGTAACAAAGCCCTTTTGCAGGTAGGGTGTGGCAAACTCCCAAATCACTTGTAAACAGAAGGCGTACCCTGAGGGAGCAGCAGTGAACAGCATTCCTTCTCAACGATGAAGGTGAAATGGACCTTTCCTTTTAGCAAACATTATAAATGTGCAGGTCAAATATGTATATAACCAGGACCCAAGAGGGAGACCTAAGACTGGGAGTTTGTGGGCTGGACTGAAGCATGGGATGAAAGCTATACTGCAATGGAGGGCGGGTGGAGGGGAAGAGTGAGGGAGAAGCTTGTGAGAGACAGAGAGACAGCGAGACAGCATTGAGAAAGAAACATGCATTTTTAAAGTACTGAATCTCAACTTAATTCTTCACAGTTTTCTTTCTGCAAGCAAATGCAGCAATCAATTACTCGCAAGGTCACTTCGTAGAATTATACAGCACAGAAGGAGGCCATTCGGCCGATCATGTCTGTGACAGCTCTTTGAAAAGAACTGTCCAAATCAATCGCACTCCCCCACTCTCTTTCTGTAGCCCTGCAAATCTGTCCTCCCCAAAATAACTGCCTACTTCTCTCTAAAAAGTCATTATTCAATTGACTTCCACCACCCTTTCAGGCAATGCATTCCAGATCTAAACAACTCGCTGTGTGAAAAAAATTGATCCTCACCTCCCCTTGGTTTCTTTTAACCATTATTTTAAACTCAGTGGAAATGGAGGCTTTGCCCTAAGCTTGGCACTGAGGAGAAGGGAGCTTCTCACTCCCAGAATCCAAAGCAAAATATTTAACAGTAGATGCGTGGTGTATGTAGGTACAACACACACACACACAAACCACACACACACTCCATATTTGTATTTATGTAGCGCTTTCATATCAGGAGGACGTGTCAAAGCGCTTGATAGTCCTGGCGTGTCACATACAAGACCAACAACAACAGCTTCGATTTATATAGCGCCCTTCACACCGGATGGCGTCTCAGAGCGCTTCACAATAACGGATCCCAGGCCTGAGCCAGGGAGAGGGGGAAAAAGGCGACCAAAGGCACGGTCGAAAAGAAAGGTCTTCAGCTGAGTCCTGAAACTAGGAAGAGAGGGGGCAAGGCGAAGGGAGTGAGGAAGGGAGTTCCAGAGTTTCGAGGCATTGTGGCTGAAGGCACGGCCGCCGATAGTTGAGCGGAGATTTCGGGGGACAAGGAGGAGACCAGAACCGGAGGAGCGAAGGCAACGGGTGCTATGTTGGGGAGAGGAGACACACACGAACAAAACACTCACACATACTCCAAATGAATGTACATCAGCCCAGGACTACTACTACACTGTTGAGAAATGCTGGTTGAGTAGAGATCGGGAATCAAACCCAGGACTTTTCTGATCTTTCCACAGTACAAACAGTAGGGCATTTAGCCACACTATATTGCCATTCCCAATCGAGTCTAAATGATAGCTAAATGCCCAGGAATTTATTCATTCCACGCTTTAGGGGGCAATGTGAAAGACGGTTGCCAGTTCAATGCTCCCTTGATCACACAGGAAGAGTGGCTTTTGGCCAATCATTACCGAAACAGCAACAGAACATCACCACTGCTAACATAAGAAGAGGCCACAGATTAAGTGAACACACACCCAGACAGGTGGCACATGTTTCCTGTTTTCACAGGAGTCCAAGGTACAAGCACAGCAGTCTCCACAGCTGCGGGCTGCAAATGGTAAAAAAAACGTTGCCCACAAAACAGCCAACCCTTCAACTCGCTCTGCTCTTCTCTCCACAATGTAAAGAGAGAGAGAGGTGGGGGAGGGGGGGTGGGTGGAGGGTGGGTGGGTGCTGTTTCTGTCTCTGGATCAACTGATATCAATTGTGATTTGCCAGAGAAATGGTTAACACATTAGGTTTGTTGAGCACATTACAGAATCTCTCTCTTGCCCATTTCCACTGTGGCTTGTGAAATAAAGTTAACTGCTGGAAATCGCACAGTGTGGGCAACTTGCAAGGAAAAGTTAATATTTCAACTACTGTGCCTCAATCTCACCTAAAACTCTAGTTCTCTTTGACTGACTGACTGACTGATTGACTGACTGACCTTCTGTGCATTTGGAGGTTTGCTTTTCCACTCTCTTCTCCACACACACCCACCCTCTATACTTAGCTTGAGTTTCTCCAGAATGAATCCGAAGGGAACCAAGATTGACAGAGGCCAAAAAACTGCAGTTGCTGGAAATCAATGACGAAAGGTCATCGACCTGAAATGTTAACTAAATTTTCCTCTCTCCATAGATGCTGCCTGACCTGCTGCGTGTTCCCAGTGACTTCTGTTTCTATTAAAGATTTGTGGGGACTGTGTTTAGTTGGGCTCAATTGGTAGCACATACACCTCTCGAGTCAGACGGTTAAGGCGCCAAGCTGTATAATCAGGACTTGTAACTCGTGTAGTCTAGGCTAATGTTCCAATGTAGGGCTGGGGATGGGGTTCAATAGCGTGAGGTGTCGTCCTTTGGACGAGACTTTAATCTGTAACATTCAAGTGGGCGTTAAAAATGCAATTACACTGTTCAGAAAGAGATGGAAGTTTTTGCTGACCAACAATCCCCACAAATAAAATCATTCATTCACATCATGGTCATTTGTGGCGCACTGCGGTGTGCAAATCCAGAATATAGGTTGTGAAAAGCTTTCAAACATCCTCCCGACGTGAAAGCAGCTGTACCAAATGTAAGGATTATTATTATTTTTTAATTTAGCTGCGGTTCTAAGAATGTTGCACAGACACAGCTACAGGAACCCAAACGGCAGTCTGACTCGGGTACAGTGCTAAAGTCGTCAGGTTCAAAGCAAAGACATTCCATTCAGGCAACCCAGACAGGAAAGTAGACAATGAAACTTTCGACACCAGCACAGCTGAAACAAGGCCACCTCCGCTCCAGTCACCTTGGCTTCCAAGGAAAGGCTTGCAACTACACTAAAGAGAGTCCTGTGATGATAAGATTGTGTAGAGAAGCCAATGTGGGTGATACAGACATTCCTGTTGGGTGCCAGGATGCTCTTGCATTCTGCACTGATAGAAACAAGCCATTTTCCAACATCCAATCCCACAGTAAAATTAAAGCTCACTTGGAAAGTGAATACAATGGCATTTTGTGTACAATAAGTCCTAAAGTCCCGTATTAGAGGACAAGAGAAGTAAAAGATGAAATACCAGTTAAGATAGGGGACACTGTATAAGTCAACTTTGAAGATTCACGAGAATCAAGCCAATCCCTTTTAAAGAATGACCGATCCACCCAATTTAATTTGCCCCACTCTGATGGAACCACAGCTACTTGATATAGTGCCTTATCCCATCATTGAGACGTCTCAAAGCGCTTCACAGAATACACTGGGCGAAACACAACAACCAATTGTGCACAGCAAAGTCCCACAAACAGTTGTGGATTGAGTAACCAAATTTGAGTAACAAAAGCGATCTGACAATTGACTAACAACTAGGTTCCTACTTAAAAATACATAAATAATAATAATGTGAATATTCTGTGAATATTCTGTGAAGAGTTTTGAGAAGTTTCAAAGACATGACAAGGTGCAAAACCAAATGCAAGGATTAGTATTATTATTATTGCTAGGTAACAGAGGCGTGTGGATTAAGGATACTTGCCTAGGTTTTTGGCTCACCTGGGAATCAAACCCAGGTCTAACCACTTTATAACAGACCCCACAGTCTGACCAAGCTGACAGTGCAGAAGCCATACTGCGCGGGAATAATTGGTAAAACTCCCAGGTTATTTTTCTTTATTTCACTGCTTACAGCACAGAATTATGCTGCACTTCTGAACGAAGGAAGTGAGAAGGCCCCACAGTCTTAGCCAAATATTTTGATATTTTGCCCCACAGTCTTAGCCAAACGATCGTCACCGTAATTTTTTTTTAAATTGTTCAGAACTCAAGGTTGGAAGCTGAGTTCTCTGCAATTGTTAAAAAGAAACTTTATTTTCAGGCCCATGGTCTTAACAACGGGCTGTTAACACTCACCACTTGGCTCACGACTAAGCCGGAGCTGCGAGTCACACACCCAGAATGGAAACGTTGTGTGCTGAACAAATTTGGCCTTGGTGGCCTACAGTAACGGTTATCCTGCAGTTCTATAAAAGCACAAACGAGGCTCCGGTCTGCTCCATGTCCCCTGCCCAACTAGTCCTACCTTCGGCGATTGGGCTTTCAGCCTCTCTGCCCCCACACTCTGGAACTCCATCCCACAGTCCCTTCGCCTCGCTCCCTCCCTCGCTTCTTTCAAGGCTGGTCTCAATACCCTCCTCTTCGACCGTGCCTTCTGCTGCCCTCCCAACTCTCTCCTTACCCTCCTAACTCTTTCCCACCCCTCCCACCTGCCATGACCCATTCCTTTGCCTGGGTCCTGTTCTGACTGTTCAATGCCTTGGGACGTCCTCCCGATGTGAAAGGCACTCTATAAGTGTAATTTTGTTGCTACCTGTGTAAAAGCAGCTTCTTTTTGAAAAAATTGGAAAGTTAAAGAGACCTCAAATGAATGTTTTGTGCTGTTGAGAGACAGGGAGCGAGCTTCATAACGAAGAATTTCCATTTTACAAGTTCTTGTGAAGTTTACTTTTAATCTGATAAAGGGGAGGTTCGGTTCGCTCCTCTGTAGTAAAGGTGGCAAAGGTAACGTATACATTCTGTGCAGCACAATATTACTACACAGAACAGGGTATTCAGCCCATCAAGTTCACTGGTGTTTTTCTCCACGTGAATGTCCAAATCCAATCTCACTTTCCCTCCTTCTTTCTTTCCTCCACTCCCTCCTCTCTCATACCCCACAGCGCAGTCTACTGCAGAAAAATACAAATGAACCTGTAATCCATTAAACTTCCAAAATACAGCGCATGCATTGCACTGAAGATTCTAACTCAGGTGGGGAAAAGGGAACAGCGACAGCAACATATTATATTTGTGGAGCCAGATGGAAGGACATCCCAAGGCGTTGGGAAACTGGAAGCGGAGAGAGATGGAAAAGGTTGTTAAAACATTTGATTTGCTTCTCCAAATCTCCCTTTTTCCCAGATTAGCCCACCTAACATGGTTTGGTTCCTTGGCCAAAATGTACTCAGATACCTCACTCCAAATAGCCAGTTCTCCAGGTGCTTGTGTGTGGGTGGTAGAAAACTAATCATAGCCAAACCTGATCCTGCACCAGTTTGACATGCACATTCTAGGAGTGAGATTTGCTCTCCATCCTTGTACTGTACTTAGTTCAATTATAATGCCCCGAGGAACACAGGGATTGCTAGATCAAGGTCTGTATTCTCATTCGCCTTTTACAATCCTGGTATTCACATGCTACAATAATGGAGATACATTAGTCCACCAGGATTAGTCCTATCATCAGAGATCAGCTAACACAGATGCAGGGGCTTTTAAATACATCAACTGTGTTTGAGCAACAACAACAACAACAAGATTACATTTGTATAGCGCCTTTCACATCAGGAGGACGTCCCAAGGCACTGAAAACAAGAGCAAAACAACGATGACAATTTGTACATGTAATGCAGTTAAGAGGTCTTTAAATGCTTTACAGAGATTGAGTGTGATCACAAGCAATATGGGAGATAGGGCCTAGGAGGGAGATAATAATAATAATCCTTGCTTTTGATATAGCGCTTTTCACGTCTTCCAGACGTCTCAGAAGCACTTCACAGAATACACCGTAAAGTGAATTGACTGTATATATTTGTGGGTGAAATGTGGCAGCCAATTATGCACAACATTGTTCCTCAAACAGTCACGGATTGAAATGACCGATTTTATTATTGATTTTTTTGTAGAGATTATAATTAGGCCTCAATGTTAGGATCCATTACACAATTGATTGGGAGAGGCAGCTTTTCAGACGGGTTTTGAAGTTTTGAAGGCACCAAAGTCAGAATGTTGGGTACAGGAGGGTGGATGGGGGATGTTGGAATAAATCATCACAAGTAACCACTGGCAGGAACCAAGTCTGTACAGATTCCAATACAATACAGTGCTGGGAGGGCACCAGGAGCAGGGGGCACCCAAAACACTGGCACGTTAAGTGGCAGATTCACCGACTTGAACTTTTTGGTTCATTTTTTTAATGCAAATTTTTGGAACAAAAAGAACTACCCCAAGACAATTAAAAAGCTGCTAAAACAGCTTCTGATACACAGAGCAACTCAGAACATACCTCTACATTCTTTCGCAGGAGGAATGGGGATTAAAAAAAAGAGGGGGGGGGGGTCCAGTTACAATAACTCAAAGATGCATTTTGCTTATTTACACTCCGTGAAATAATCGGCTGCCTTTCTGTCCAGTGTGTTGCTGGCGTGACACAGTAACACTCCCAGAAAAGCAGGGAGGAGCTCAGGGCTGTGCCTGGTATCCTTGGGGAACAGGAATTCACAGATAGGCGAGGGGTGGGAAGAGGGGGAGGGGGAGGAAGGAAGGGTGGGAAAGAGAGAGACAGAAAAGAGGAGAGAAAACTCGTATTTTCAACGTGTATTGCAAAATTATTCTACTCTGAATTCCTCAGTCCACGCAATGCGTGGGGAGGGGTGGGGGTGGGGGGGGAAGAAACATTTGTTAATAACAAAGGTTGAACAAAACACAAACAAATCGACAAGAAAGCCGAGCTTTGTGGAGGACAGGGAGCTTAGCCGGACAGATGTGGTCTGTAGGCATTATATTGGGAGTAAGCAAAAAGCAAATGAATGTTCTAGGTCAATTTTTTCCCCCCACCTTGGGTCCAACCCGAAGTGCCTAGAACCCAAGTAGGGTCATACCACCACTGCTATTGCCGAGTCGGTGGTGGGGGTGGGGGATGGGAAGAAGAATGATCTGATTGATTGATTGATTGATTGATCTCGGGCCAGTGCAGTCCATATAAGAGAATTACAGCATAGTAGTCGAAGCCAGGATTAAAGGGCATTTATTCGCTCTGCGAATTATCTTTGTGACACATTCGTGTCAGGGGCGGGGAGAAATCCAAAACAGAGCTACACAGGAGAGAGAGTGAGAGAGAGAGATAGAGAGAGAGAAAGCAAGCAATGAACCGACTCACGAGATTTGGGAAGGCAAAAAAAAGTATTTGAAACAAGCAGATTTTAAAAAAGAATGATTTTCCTGCCCCAGACAGACAGACAGACAGACAGACAGGCGGACAGACAGACGGACAGATGGACGGATGGACGATGGCAGCCTGTTGCTGACATTCCTTGGGTTTGGAAGTCATTAAGGAAGGAAGTGTCTGTGGAGAGTTTGACTTACCCCTTGCTTGGGTTCCGGTGGCTCAGTTTTGATTCTTACGGCTGGCATTCCTTCAAGCATTAACATACTGCTGTACTCCACATCTCCAGTGCCTACAGAGCTCTGCGGAGAGGGGAGGGGGAGGGGGAAGAAGAAAAGCAGTCCATCAGAACACACCAAACATCTTCTTCCACCCAGACACAGCGAGGGCTGGGCTGGGCTGGTGCCTGCAACTTAAAAGGAACAAGGAAAAGGGGGGAGAAAAAAATCCTCTTCTGGTGAGGTAGAAATTCAGCACAGCCCATTTTAATTATCTTTCATCCTCACCCCCACCCACCCCTCCCCACACCTCCAAAAAAGGCAGAAAATAGGCACAGCCTCCAACACGAAGGTGTAGCCTTGTCAGCTCCACCCTTTTATTGGGTGGAGTACAGTCTGTTCATTTACTACTGCTGGGTAAGAGAGAGTGGACTAGCTGCCGCTGCCCTCCATAAACAAACATTGGAGCTCCAACAGAGCAGAAAGCAGACAGACCTGCCTTCTCTCTCTCCCTCCCTCCCTCCCTCCAGCAGGGCTATTCACAGACACTGTGGGATGAATGGAGAGAACTGAGCAAACCTCTCTCTCTCTCTCCCACCCCCCTCCCCCGCACTTCCCAACACTCCCAACCCCACAGCCTCAAAATGGAATGGCTTTAGCCTCCCTACTCACTGAAGGGAAGGGCTGACAGGCAGGCACCGCTCTGCTTGTCTTTGCCTAACACAATAGCTGTCAGTGGGATTTTGCTAACGCTTGCTTTCTCAATGCGCTCGATGGTAGAACAGGTCGGGTTAGGTCACCTCAGCTCAGGTTCTTGCACCGCCTGATCGTGCATCACTGGTCAGGCAGGGGGTGGGGTCACATGGGTGGGTGCACACACACACACACACACACATGCATGTATGACACATATCCACACACATGCATGCACACACCCACACATCTATGTAAACAAATCCGCCCAAACATGCTCTCAGATGGGCACACACGCACACTCGGTGTTGGGACATGCTTGGACACACATTCTGGCATGAGCTCACACATATTCTGACATGTGCATACACGCACGCACGAGCTCACACACACACAAACACGTATGCATGCCCGCACGCAGAAACACATGCGCGCAAATGCATCTCAGACACCCATATGCATGCTCTGGTCTTGGACATGCTTGCGCATGTACGTTCTGACACACACACACACACACACATCAGTGCAAGGTACATTTTAAAAATCTGTGAGGAATTGAATTGAATCCAAGAGCAGCATAAAACATACGAGGAGGAAGGCGGGGGAAGAATGCGCAACTCTTATTCGCATTTAAATCAGACCTTTGACCCATTCAAAAGCTTTTCTGTACCTGGACCCTTCCTTCCTGTACAGAGGTGGGGCCAGCCAAGCCCACCTTGGCCATCTAAACAACAATCACTGTGTGTGAGCTTATACCGATATACACACACACACACATTTATGTACAAACACAACACATTAAAAAGGCCATCCTCGGGAATCCTAGAATTTCCCTAAAGTGCCTGTTTGATTCACAATTGTTACGATCACTAAGCCTCCTTCCTACAACAACAACAATAACTTTGATTTATATACTGCCCTCCACGCTGGATGGCGTCATAGAGCGCTTCCTATCCTCCTTGGAGGGGAGGAAGGTTGGGTGTGATGCAAGTGGGGTCTCCTCCCCCATTCCTTCCCAGGGAATTAAACTGGCTCCAAGGTGACATACTTGGCCGGTCCGCAGCATTCCTGGGCACTGCTGATGACAGCACAGCCAGATATATCGGTTATATCGGTATAATTTTTCATATCGATATGCTGATATTGATATATTGATATATCAAAAAATTCTATATTTAAAAAAAATTGAAATATCGCAAATATCGGTATATCGTGTCCGGCGATATATCAATATATCGATATAATGCAAACTTTTTCAATTTACCTTGTCGCCAGCATTGCAAACCTCCTGGGCCTAGAGCACGGAATGCGCGCGCACACCTCCGAATGCGCACGCATGTGCAGTACAAAAAAACCCGGAGATATCGATATATATATCGATATGAGCCCATCGATATATCGATATTGGAAAATTTCCATATCGATGGATCCTACCCCCACACACACTCTGCAGTCCCCAAGCCTTGGCTCTTGCCAATCTGCAGCTAAGCCTCCATCTGGAATTAGGAAAGCAGGATGCGTTGCTCCAGGGAGAGTGCGCATTCCATTCACTGTCTCTGGAATTTCCACGTCTAGGTGTGATGAATGGAACTCTATTTGTTTTGGATAGTCAAAAGCACGGTGATGGGTTTCCACATGTGTCGGATACCTGGCTGACTAAACAAAAATTACTACTGACCCCCCCTCCCACCCCCACCCCCACCTCTTGCCCCACAGAACTGAGAAAATATTCCTTTTATATATCAGGTTGAAAAGAATGGCTTCTCATCTCTGAGCTTGAGATGGTCAAAGAACCAGCAGGACAAGGACATCAGCCCATTTTCCGCTCATAAAAATAACTACCACAGGGATTAAGGATTAATGACTGTGGTTCAGGCACAGCTGCCTTGTCGTGAAATCATCATCTACACCAGCAAGTCTGGTGTTTTACATCAGGAACAAGTAGAATTTCATTGAGACATCAGAGGCCTGAAATCCCTGTGGTCTTAGCCTTATGACCATCATTTTAATTGTGCGTTAATTTTGGAAAATTCTTAAATTGGGAATGGAAGATGGAAGCAGGTCAATCTTTTGAGAGTGGTGGGGAGGGGGTGGAGAGAAAAGAGAGGAGAGGAGACAGGAGAAGACAAGAGAAAAGAAGAGAAGTTTCTGAATTGTGACTGAATCAATAAAGTTTTGAACAAAGAGAATAAGGTTGCTTTGGAAAATCTTGGGAGCTCTGATCAGCAAACTAAGATTTGTATCTCAGTTGAATGACACTTACACCCTAGATTCCTCTGCAGGCAATGGTTTCACATGTACATCAGAGGAAACTCAAACTGACCAGAAGGCAGCAGGTTGGTGCAGCGCCCAAACTTGCCTGCAGATGAAACCCTGCTGATGAGATTGAACATGGCTCCGCCAAGCTGGAGATTTACATGAAGGAAGGAGTCACTGTAGACAGGGCTAAAGGTGAATGGTCACTCAACGACCATGACAGTTCCTGCAGATGTGCAAAGAGATTGCCAACTGGAGCCAAGGGAAAGTTAACGAACATCAGTGAGAATTGGTACTGACATAATGGGAGGCGCTATTCAGAATAGGGGGAGGAGGGGGGTGTCTGTCTGTCTCCAACAGGCAAGGAGAGGAACATCCATTCAAAATAAGAGCACATGGCACCCAAACTCTGGAATTTCTTCCATTTGATGGCCAAGGCACTCCAACGCAAAATTAAGCAGAAGTTGCAAGAAAATGAGGAAGAATTTGTATTTCTTAATAACCGTTCTTTGAACTGAAAGATTACGATGCCCAAAAAGTAACTCTACTCCAGGGAGGGGAGGGGAGGGGGTATTGGTGTGGAGGGGGCAATAGACACAGTCTCTCTGTGGCTGAGCTAGTTGCACAGTGACAGGCCAGGCAATAGCGGATCAGAATACAGTTGAACTTCCGTATTCTGTCCAGTTGTTATCTGTGCCAGGCAGGTCCACTGTATCCCAACCACCGTTATTGGCAAACCAGCTAGCTTAGCGAAGCCTGCTTGGAGGTCCGGTCAAGTCACTGGGATTCATTCCACTCAGCACCAGTTAACTCTAAGTTATATGGACAGTGCTCAATTATATCAAACGTCATCATTAGAATTTATTATGATAATGGAATTAGGAAGCCTGGCGCAGCGGGAGGTGACGAAAGCATGGATGAGAGTTGGAACATTTAAATTAACTTCACAGCAATTACTATTAAAGTACAGTACATTTGGTAGTGAATGCAGCAGCCAACTTGTACGTAGCAATATCCAACAAACAACAACACAATTACATTTGTATGTGCCTTTCACATCAGGAGGATGTCGCAAGGCACTGCACAACAGCCATGAAGTGAATGATTCATTTATTTGGGGGATTGTTAGCCAGGATTCCAGGAGAAATTCCCTTCCCTATTCAAATTGTGCCATGGAATCTTTAACATGCAGCTGAATGGGCAAACAGAACTTTGGTTTAACATCTCATTCAAAGGATGGAACTTCTGACAAAGTAATGAACTGAGACATCAGCTTGGACTGTGGGCCTTAAGTCCATCATAGCTAAGAATATAGAAGCCAAACAACAACTACAACAACCACCAAATAACATTTATAGAGCGCCTTTCACGTCGGGAGGACGTCCCAAGGCGCTGAACAATCAGTTCAGGACCCGAGCGGGTGGAGTAGGGTCAGGGTAGGGGCAGGGGGCAGGAGAGTAGGAAAGACGGGAGAGTTAGGAGGGCAGCAGAAGGCATGGTCGAAGAGGAAGGTCTTGAGACCGGCCTTGACAGAGGAAAGGGAGGAAGCGAGGCAAAGGGATTGCAGGATGGAGTTCTAGAGCATAACTGTGGAGAAGTAACCAATCAAAAATAAACAGCTGTGACACAGAGTACAGAACTCCGCAGAGGTGCCTTCAGCCTAAGTCAAAGACTCGTTTTATACTGAAATCACTGCTGGACTAATCACCAACAGTGTGTTCCAACACCAGCCTCCTTTTCTTCAAGAATGGAAACTGTGCGTAGGAGGATAGCCTGACTGCTCGGAATGACTGGCAGCGTGCAGGAGAGAGTGAGCGCAACCACGATGTCAGTAAAAAGAACCACTATGATGCAAAGCCACACGCACACTTTCCCCCATCGTGAACCCCCACCACACACACACAAGCACACGCGGGCGGGCTGGAGGTTTCACCACTCTATGTAGCTTGTTTAAATACCAGGCTGCTGGCCTACACTGCGTTTAAGGTGGATGTGGCTCTCAACTTGGAAAATCACATCAACGGGGATAGTCTGAATATTCAGAGGAAAATTTTCTGGATAGTCTGAATATTCAGTGGAAAATTTGCAAAACCCAACCCGAGATGAGACAGCTTTCCTTTGCCCCAGTCCCCACCTCCCACCCAATGGAAGTTACAATGGAACAATTGGGAGATGGGCTTCAGCGCCTCTGCGGCATCCTTCCAACGTTAGTAACGATGCTATGTAAAAGCAATGTGTTGTTGGGTGAAAGAGGGGATTAATGGAAGCATTATTAACGTCATCTAGTCACACCTTCTCTTTGGACATTTTTGTTGGGAACACAGTCAAACCTGCCAAATCTTCCTCCGCCTAATGTAAACAGTCTCCCTTGGACAGAGGCACAGAGCAGTCTCAGTCAAGGTTAACACAGCCTTGGTAGAAAGTGTTTGCATTCTGTTCAGATAACATGTAGTTCAGTTGCGATAGTGTCTGATGGCTCAACCACTTATAGACTTAACTCATTTTACCTCGTTCACTTCCCCCGGCCTTTACTTAGCACAGCACATCAATCCCATGGGTTGGAGAGTACAGCACCTTATTGCTGCCCCGCATCAGATCAGCTAACTCAGCCCTAACCAGGAACCCAACAACAACAACCCCATTGGTATAGCTCAGCGACAGAATGGATAAAATTATTCCCATTAAAAGGTGGACCAGACAACAACAAGAAAATTACATTGTATAACGCCTTTCACGTTGGGAGGATGTCCCAATTCGCTGGACAGTTAGTGTTTTGGACCTGAGCTAGTGTTGGGATTGGGCAGAGTTGAGGGGAAGGGGTGGAAGGGGGGGTAACGGATAGCACCGTCGAAGAGGTGGGTCTTGAGGTGGGACTTGAAGTGAAGGAGGCCAGGGAGGGGGAAAGGGTTGGGAGTAGGGGAAGAGGGAAGGAGAGTAGGAAAGGGGGGAGAGTTAGGAAGGCAGCAGAAGGCATGGTCGAAGAGGAAGGTCTTGAGACCGGCTTTGAAGGAGGAAAGAGAGGAAGCGAGGCGAAGGGATTGCGGGATGGAGTTCTAGAGCATAACTGTGGAGAAGTAACCAATCAAAAATAAACAGGGGAAAGGCAGAGGGTTTGCGGGATGGAATTCCAAAGGTTGGGGGCAGAGTGGCTGAAGGTTCCCTTGCCGATTATGGGGGTGGAGCAGGCCGGAGTCAACACAGACCGAACAATAATAAAGTGCTTGTCACATCAGGAAGACATCTCAAAGTGCTTCACAGCGTGCACTGAGTGTAGTGACAGTGCATTTCGTAAGCGAATGCAGCAGCAAGTTTGCACTCACCAATGTCCCACAAACAATCGAGGGAGATTTAATCAGGATCCATACTCCTGCTTGCTCCCTGCTGTAAAAAGATGCTGAGCAAACACGGGATCAGTCACTGGTATCTCACTCATGAAATCCTTCGCAACGTTGCCTGCATATGTAGAAAGTAATGAGTGTGAGATACCACAGAATATCCGGTAACTATTGAACCACACCCTAG
Source organism: Hydrolagus colliei (assembly GCA_035084275.1). Classification (NCBI taxonomy): domain Eukaryota; kingdom Metazoa; phylum Chordata; class Chondrichthyes; order Chimaeriformes; family Chimaeridae; genus Hydrolagus; species Hydrolagus colliei. Next base: position 4,483,242 of record CM068754.1, on the reverse strand, counting down.
CGCCTTCAGGAGAGCAGTGGAAAGGTAACCCATAAAAGTTATTAATAAAAAGTTTTTTAAACAAGGCACTCAATACAGAGTCCTCAAAAATCCACCCAATAACCATATCCCTCTTCTGTCATTTGTGGAATCCTGTAGTATAGTGGTTAGAGTACTTGCCTCGCGAGAGGAAACTGGCTTCAATTGCCAGAGAGAGCAAAACTTTAGGCAAGTTTCCGTACTCCACCCAGCAGTAAATAGAAACCTGGTTGTTGGTCGATTGGCGGATTGTTTTCCGGGGGTACTAATACCTCAAATAAAACTGGTCACTCAATCCGCAACAGTTTTTGGGATACTGTCGTGCACAATTGGCTGCTGCATTTCGCCCACAAAATATACAATCAATCCACTTCACAGTATATTCTGCAAAATGCTTTGAGTGTCTCGGTGATATGGTAAGGCGCTGTATCAAATGCTGGGATTATTAGTATTATTATGGAAATTGCACTGTAATGGGAGAGCGGGCGGCTAAACGACGTTGTCATTTTTTGCTTCAGCTGCGGGAAAGCACGTATCAGCTTGATCATCAAGAAAGTACAAGAGTAAAAATGAGAAATCTCTTTACTGTAAAATGGCAACTAAGGACAGAGAACAGCTAAAAAAGAGATATATCACATTTTTGCGACAAGCCAATAAAAGGAATTGGCTTTAGCTTTTTAATTCAAAATATTCCACGGCATAAAGTTACTTCATTTTGCAGATATTTTCATAGAAGCGTTTAAGATGTTATTTTTAAATGAACGCTGTAGTAATAATGATTTTTTTGGAACGCAAATTAAACTAAGCAGAGTATAGGATTGTGCTGCTATTTTAAGCTGGGGGAGATGGGAGGAGTGAAATGTGGGGTGGGTTGGAGAGGGAAGCATTACTGTAGCCGTAGCGGATGCAGAACAGACTCGGAGAGAGAGGAAAAAAAACACTGCATGCTTGGTTAGACAGGGAGTGGCCTTTGTCCAATGAAAATACAGCACAGACCAAGATTAACCTCTCCCGCATGCGAGGAATGAAAGAGCAGCGAGCGACTGCAGTGCTGTGTGCTGGAGCAGGGTGTGGTTTCATGGGAGTGCCTGGTGTGGAGGCGAGGCAAACTGCACACAGACACACACATACACACAGCAGCTGTGACCTTTAGCCTTCTGCTGCCATCAGCTGCTGCGATGAGCAGATCGACCAGCCTCAACCCATACCCCCCACCACCACTTCACAAACACCCTCAGCTTCTCCAAAAAGCATGACCTCTCTCTCCCCTTCCTCTGGGCACCTAAAGCCGGCTCGCTCTCAGTTGTCCAGAAACTACGATTACACAATCCAAAAGTTCCCTCCCCGGCCAGTCTCACCCTTAAGGCCACAGGCTTAAAGGTGTGATCATGCAAGTGCCTTAAAATCAGTCTTACTTCCGACGGTGTTTTTTTCTCTCTCAAGAACATTGGAAAGTCGGCTTTGAAACGAACGACCGAATCTTTGTGAAGAAAAACGGCACGATCCTAAGCCAAGGCTGTGAGTAATTCAGGGCCCTGGGAGTTAACACATCTTCAACAACAACTTGTATTGGTATAGTGCCTGAACATTAGTAGATACAGGATTTTTTTTCACCGGACCAGTCTTCTCTCCCTCAAAGGTCTACTGTAATAGTCTTACAGTACTTTTATTCCCATAATTGGATTCAATGCAGGGAATGTGCTAACAATAAGAATATTCCTTGCATTTGATATTGCGTTTTATCACATCATTGAGACGTCTCAAAGCGCTTCACAGAACATATTGTAAAATGAACAGCCTGTATATTTGGTGAGGGAAACCCAGCAGCCAATTGCACACAGCAGTGGCCCACAAACAGCCGTGAATTGAGTGACTCAATTATGTATTTATTTTGAAGGGGTTATTACCTCCAGAAAGCAAGCCATCAATTGATTTAACACTGGTTTCCTGCTTACTGCTGGGCAAATAGATGTGTGTTGAGTAAGGAAACTTGCCTACCCGGGAATCGAATCCGGTTCCTCTCGCTTCCGAGGCGAGTGTTAAAGAACAGTACAGCTAGTCAATGCATAAACATCGGGCTGTCCCGAGCCTCGCAAACCTGAAATGTCCCAATCGATATCTCTGGTCGGTAATGATTTAGTTTGTCAGCTGGAACCTGAGGGGCCAGGGCTGAGCAGTCAGCATGTCCCTGGGGCTGGACTAGCTTCATGAACACACAGAACACACTAGCGAGGCTGGGCAAGTCTGCAGTAATCTAAAGCAGGGTTGGCTAGGCAAAGCCCTTATCCTCCCCCTCCCCACCCCAACTCAACTGTGTTTGAAGAACTTTGAGAAATGTGGGCTGTGTGATCGCAGACTATTACCGGGTGTGGCAAGCTCTGTGAACTTTTAATAATAAAAGTATTAATATTTGACAGTGCGTTATCGTGTCGTACAGACGTCATTCTCAAAGCACGCCATGGAATACATTGGAAACTGAAGACTTTAGAATGAGTAATTTAATAAATTTAGTCTCGAGACACCAAAGGATCACAAACAGAGCTGCTCTACCGTAATCTGCAGCAAGATAGAGTAACAGTCTTCATAACATCACGGAAAGATGAGGATTTGTTGTTTTGTTTTTTACGTGGAGGAAAAAAAGATTATGATTCAACCACGACTTGATGAAAGGGGACTGCCTTCTTCCCGAACATGTCGGTTTTGTCTGCAGCAGGAAACAGCTCATCGTACGCACCCCACCCTCTCCACACCCATCCAGCTGGGAAGCTCAGACATGCAGACTGCGAAGAGGAATGGGTACTGTCAGCTGGGCAAGGAACAGAGAGTCGCAGAAACTTACAGCACAGAAGGAGGTCATTCGGCCCATCATGTCTATGCTGTTCAATTAGTCCCACCCCACGCTCTTTCGCCACAGCCTTGCAAACTTTGCCTTTTCAAGTACAGTATATATCCAATTATCTTTTGAAAGTTATCATTGAATTTGCTGCCACTACCCTTTCAACGACAACAAATTTGCATCGTCCCTTTCACATCAGGAGGATGTCCCAAGGAAGGCACTCGACAATTAGGGCAGGTGGTTGGGATCAGGAAGGGTGGAGGTCGGGGGGAAGGGGGGAATGGGGGCTAGGGGAAGGAGGGTGACCAAAGACACAGTCGAAGAGGAGGGTCTTGAGACAAATCTTAAAGGAGACAAGAGTGGGGGTGAGGCAGAAGGATTGTGAGATGGAGTTCCAGAGGGGGGCAGAAAGGCTGAAGGCCCGCCCGCTGATGGTGAGTAGAAGAGGAGCACTCACTCCCAACACAAAATGTGTGTTTAAATAAAAACAGACTAAGGCATAAAGACAAAGAAACAAAAGAGAGGGAGAGAGAGAGAGAGAAAGAAGTGTGGGGATGAGAGAAAGAGACTATTCGTCAAAGCTTTGAAAAAGAGTCGCAAGGTTGGGACAAACACAGCGCAAAATGTTTCCGTCCTATATAGTGCGTTTGCTGAGCATGCATTTCATCTCAGCAAAGCTTGAATAGTGGACGTTTCTAGAGGCACTCATGAAATCTGATGGTCTGGTTAGGAAAGCAATTTCCTTTGGTCCTGCTAAGCTGAGTCAGTTATTGAGTGGCTCAAGCAGAGGCTCAGCGGTTAACAGCAGTGGATCAGCCTGGCTCAGTGGTAGCATTCTTGCTTCAGAGTCAGAAGGTTATGGGGGTCAAGGGGAATGAAGAGACGTTAAACAGAGTCCCGTCTGCCTGTTCAGGTGGATTTTAAAGACCCCACGGTACTATTGGAAGAGAGAAGGGAGTTTCTCTCCAGGTCTCCTGACTGATAATCCCCCAAATAAAATTGGACACGTACTCCATGGCTGTTTGGACATTGCTTTGCACAACTGGCTGCTGGGTTTCACCCACAAAATATACAGTCAATCCACTTTACAATGTAACCCGTGAAGCACTAGGAGACGTCTCAAACGAGTGATAAGGTGCTACTGTATATCAAACGCAAGGATTACTATTATTATTGTTATCAATGGGTTTGTCTGGTCTGCTAATAGAGCTGGAGATACCAGAGGTCTGAAATTCCACCTTTTCTCAGTCCGGTTGGTTGTCTTACATTTTAGGATCAATAAATAATTCTCCAAGCTAAGACGAGATGGGATTTTAGGCTCTGTGGCCTTTAAGACTTTTTTAAAATATAAAAGTCATAAAATTGACCGTGCAGACTTTTTGTAAAATTCTTAAATTCTATCCTTTTTTGGAAGAATTGTTTTTTTTAAAAAGAACGAATAGCTTTCAAATTAAGCCGGAAAGAGGAAGGTTGCTAAATTCTGCACAATCTTGCAATTCTAAGGCAGCAGCGTTACGGCTCAGACAGTTTTGATTGTATTGAAGAAGCTGGAATGAACAGCAACCATAGAACAGCTTACAATGGAAATCAAGACAGTGAGAAATGTGTCATTTGGGGTTGACCCCCACCCCCCCCCCCGCCCCCACGCCCAACTGTTACCAGAGAACTGGAAGTGAAGACTGCAGGAGAAGTGACTCTCCAATCTCCATTTACCACTAAGATGCTACCCCGCGTGATGGGTTCACATTGGCGGATAACTCACAAAATCCCTCCACCTCGCCCCCCTCCCTGGCCTCCTTCAAGTCTCGCCTCAAGACTCTCCTCTTCGATGACCCATCGACAACACTTCCCCGACACCCCGCCACACTGTCCTCAGCTCAGAAGAAGTAACTATCCAGCACCTTGGAATGTCCTCCTGACGTGAAAGGCGCTATGCAAATGTAATTTTGTTGTTTGTTACTTTTGTTCTGTATATATATAAGTTGTTGTTGTAATAGTAAAGGCAGGCGTGTATAAGGTGAGGACAGACAGAGACACCCTTTATCCTTCTCCTCATAGGAACTAAAGATAAGACCAGTCAGCCCAGCAAACCTGTTTCACGAGAACATGGCAAATCTCTTAATCCCATTTAGGCACCTGTCGCCCTTTTGAACATCCCAATCAATCCTTCCTCGACAAGCTCCTGAGCCAGAGTGTTCCATATCTCCTCAAGCCTCTGTGTGAAGAAATGTTTGCTGGTCTCACTTCTAAGTGGTTTGGCTTAAATTTACTATTACATCACACTCTTTGGGCTCTTTCTCTCTCGTCCACCAAAAAGTTAATGAAACCCCTGGATTATTTTAAATATCTTGGTCAAATCACCTCCTAACCCCAGAGATATTTTCTGACCTCACTCACTCCGATTTAAAGATCACACCCTTGGCACTCTCAACGACCCTGGGCTGCCAAAGTCAAAATGAAACAAGCCCAGGCTCCATGACACACTACAGACTTGTGTTCGTTCCTTCAGCAGCTAGCCTTTAACTTGTGAAACCGATAACCTGCTGCCTTTGAAGATGCCACAGACAGATGTCATTCGTGTGCTCAGCCGAGGCGGTAAACAGCGTCAATAATACTAATAATAATCCTTGCATTTGATATCACGTCATCGAGATGTCTCAATGCGCTTCACCGGATAATAATAATAAGAAGAATTCTTGTATTTGAAGTAGCGCTTTTTATGTCTTCCAGATATCTCAAAGCGCTTCATAGTATATACTGTAAAGTCAATCGACTGTATGTTTGTGGGCAAAACGCAGCAGCCATTTGTGCATAGCAGTGTCCCACAAATCGTTGTGAGTGACCAAATGTTTTTTTGAAAATGATAAAACAAATACCCCACTGAGTGGGGTATTTGCATATATTTCCCAGAATTTGTGAAGCTGCATACAATGATGGTGTGAACTAATCAGGTCCAGTTTATAAATAAGAATAAGAAGAAGAAGAAAGTCCGTATGGAGTTGGATCATAAACCACCTATATCTCTGAAGAAAGAAAGTCACCCATGTCTCCGGGGGAGAAAATGTTGAATAGCCCAAAACATAATTTGCAGCGTTAGTAACTGAATAAAACCAATGACGTGCCTTATCTGTTGTCATCAAGCAAAGTTCATTTCACTTTTTAATCACAATTAATGGACAAGGTTTATGAACTCTATGAGGAGTGAGTGGAGCCGGGCAAGTGTGGGAGTGATAGTGTTACGGAGCCTGGTGCAGGAGAAGACACAAGCTGCAGCGTTCTGAATGATTTTCAGCTTGTGGAGGGAAGAATTGGGAAGGCTGACATCAGCAGGGAGTTGGTATAGTTGGGCCTCGATATAATGAAAGCCTGGTTGAGGGCGGAGCGGGTGATTGCTGCGGAGGTGGTAAAAGGCAGAACAGATCATGGTACAGACGTGGGGTTGAAAGGACAGTTGAGGGTCAAACAAGATGCCAAGGTTCTGGACTGTCTCAGTGATGTTGCCAGTGCCTGAGGTGTGGTGGCGCTGATGGGAGCCAATCAGGGGGCCCTCAGTCTTGTCGACATTCTCCTGTGAGAAAGTTAACTCGCACCCAGGGCTTGATTGTCTGTCAGGACATCCGTCAGGACATCCGCTGGTCTGGAGTTTGATATAAAGTCTTTCATGTGGGGAGTATATCTATCTCTTCACAGGATGCAAATCTCATATTTGTGGAGTCCTGTAGCTTAGTGGTTAGAGAACTCGACTTGAAAGCAAGAGAACTGGGTTCTATTCCCATCAGTGAAACCTTGGGCAAATTTCCTTACTCCACACGCCTGACAATATGCAGTCAATTCACTTTACAGTACATTCTGTGAAGCGCCTTGAGACGTTTGATAGACATGAAAAGCACTATATCAAATGCAAGGATTATTATTATTATTATTATTTGTGGGTAAACTGCATGGTCTTCCTCTGCAGTGACATGAAAGCGATTCAAAGCAAGCTGTACAACACAAACAAATTGCAGTTAAATATAGCATCTCTCGCTCAGGGTAACAGTCCCAGAGCACTTGAAACTATCCCACTGGAGACAGTTGGAAATCTCATCAGTTGCCGTTGCTCAACTGAAGATTGTAAACCACAGTAGCCAAACTAGATTTGCCTTTGGAAGAACAAAGAGATTAAGTGTGCGAAGTAACAACAACAACAAAATTACCTTTCATGCCGGGAGGATGTCCCGAGGTCCTAAACAGTCAGGACGAGACCAGAGCAAGGGGGGCAGTTTAGGGGGGAGGGGAGGAGCGGGAGAAAGTTAGGAGGGCAGCAAAAGGCACGGTCTTAAGACTGGCCTTGAAGGAGGCGAGGAAGGGAGCGAAGTGAAGAGACTGTGGGATGGAGTTCCAGGGAGTGTGGGGGCACAAATAGACTGCATGCATGAAGCAACACTAGCGAGCAGAAGCAGTAGGCATTCACAACCAGTTAAATACATTCCCCTTGCATTTGATAAATCAAGTGGTCGAAACACCTGTGTGATTTGTTGGCAAACACGGCAGCCAATTTGCACATGGCAATGTCCAACAAGTGAAGGATGGAGTTTACGTGGGAGCCCGTTGGCCAAGACAGTGGGAGAAATCTCCTCTTTTTTTGAATAGTGCCACGGGATCTTTAATGCCCATTGGAACAGACAGGCGACAACCCAGCATTAAAGGACGACACCTCAACACCGTTCACTCTGAGACGCCGCCCGGTGCTATACAAATGCAAATTGTTGTTATTATTGTTCCCCCAACAGTGGTGTGTCTGTCCAGAGACCATTCATCACATCAAGCCATAACAGTGTTCCACATTATATTAAAAAAAACTCGCTGCACGAACAAGATTCTGCCCTGTTTGGCCCACAAAGCACACAGTCAATCTAATCTACAGTACATCCTGTGAGCTTTGAGATGTCTCAACAACGTGATAAGGTCCTATATCAAATGCAAGGGTTATTAATATAATTATTATCAACTAAATGTAACTTATCGGTGCTGTGTTCTGGCTGCTGTGTTTGTGCCCTGTAGGTGGTTTGTCACAAACTCCCTCTTAGCGGGACAGTTTCAACAACGCGATAAGGCGCTGTATCAAATACAAGGATGATTATTATTATATTTTCCCTCCCAAAGCTGTTCAGGAATTTGAAGATAGAATTTTAAAAGTGAGCATGAGACCCAGAGTCATCTTCCTGCCAAAAAAATGACACAATTTATACCTAAGGTTTTTTTAAATCACACTGAGACACAGATCTACAGATTAATTTCCAACTGGAAACAAGAACACATCAATAAACAAGGAACTACCATCCAACGGTGGGTGGGTGGATGAGTGGGTTGGGGTTGTTAGGACATATAGAAACTCATTCTTCCGTGCTTTAGACTTCCCATGATAATTCTGACATGCTGAATCACTCAGGACTTTGAAACCTCCCAGTCGGAGACAAAGGAAATGGAACTGGAGGGAGTGTGTCTGGGTGTGGTAGGACATGTTAGGAGTGTGCTTAGCTTCGCTGTACCTGCTCTTACAGGCAGGCTCCAGATTCGAAAGAGACGCTGAGTACTTTTAAAGCTAGACTTAGAAAAGAAGAGCAAACTCAGCAATTTCCCTATCCTTCTCAGGAAAACCGTTAGAGCAAAATACACCCTGGCTCAGGAATCGGGATAGAGCGCACAAATATAGCTTGGGAGTTTGTAAATGAACTTGATATTCTACTGAAAAGATACCATACAGTGCATTGACTTGGCTGCATTGCAAAAACCATTGGGGAAGCAGCGGTTCCAGTTTCAAGTCGTTTTCGTCACAAACCAAAAAAGAGTAGAGAAACATGAGCAACACTAACAAAGCTCCCCCATGGAAAATGATCGGAGCTTGTGGAAATCTTTCAACTTGTAAGTGGAGGAGGAGGAAATAAAGCGCACAGGGCACACCCAAATATCACTGAGAAATAATACCCCTTGAATTTGACACAGTGTCTTTTGGGTCAGGAGGGCATTGCAAAATATAGTCAATTCACTTTACAGTATATTCTGCAAAGTACTTTGAGGCATCTAACCACTGAGGTACAGGACTACAGATATACTGTGTAATCTAGAGCCGAACACAGCAGCAGCCAATTTGCGTACAGCGATGTCCCACAAACAGCCGGAACAGCTTAAACCTACTTTGCTGGCAAGCATACTTTACAGTACTTATCAGTTTCCATGTATTGATACGGATCGCAGAACTTCTGATGGAGACTGATTTATGCATTGGTTCAGTTCCACGGATGTTGGAAACTCTCTAGTCATCCAATTCCACATGTATAGGTTAGCTTGCTATCAGAGGCTTCAACACCCAAGATCCGTACAGTACCCATCCAAACACCCAGACAGGAACACTTGTCTTGATTATTCACTTGCTAGTTTGTAGTACTGCTCCAAACGAGATCAGCTAACTACAGTCCGAGAATTAAACCTTAATGCAACACAGGCAGTGCCTTTAGCACTCAGTCGCAGAGAGAGACTCCAAGTGGTCACATTGATCCTATTTCACACATGACATCATATGGTACATCTGCAGTGCAGTGGGAAAGAGAATTTTGATGATAATAATAATCCTTGCACTTAATATAACGCTTTTCACGTCTTACAGAATTCTCAAAGCGCTTCACAGAATACACCGTAACGTGAATTGACTGTACATCTATGAATGAAACGCAGCAGCCAATTACGCACAGCAATGTCCCACAAATAGCCATGGATGGAGTGACCAAATAAATATTGTTTTTTTTGAAGGATTACTATCCCTGAATAAGCAATCCACCAATCGACTAACAATCAGGTTCATACTTATGGTTCGGTAAATAGAGCCATGGAGTCAGGAAACTTGGCCAGCATTTCGCCCAGCCCGGAATCAAACCCAGGTCTCTCACTTGCGAGGCAAACACCGCCCAGGAACAACACTGTGAATGGGTTACAGCTCTTTAAAACATTATGACATTGGAGAACTCACCCCCAAGGGACAAGTGCAGGATCCACACCCTATATAACCCTGGCCACACCCTATATAACCCTGGCCACACCCAATGGGAGTCAACTCAATCTTGACCCCAAAACAAACCAGTCAGGGTTTGGTTTGAATTAACTAAAAGAAAGGAGGTTGGAAGCACAAATAGAGCACGTTTCTGGGAAGCAAAGGTTCCCTTTCTCCCCTCCTTGCACACTGCAGAAAGCACAAGCCAACAAGACTGATCCAAAGACCAGACTACTTGCGGCTGCCAATAATTTGGGAAAGGCACGTTGATTATTCCATGCTTTGCAAGTGCTTTCCATATAGGTTTGGCACAGTGGCAAGAATGTAGTATGGCCTTTAATTTTGCTTCGATCATTTTTCTATTAACAGGAAATAGCAAAATGGTGTTTCATTAATGCAACACTCAATCCTCCCATTATTTACAAGCCTCTCCTTGAATGCAATAGCCCTGAGATGACGAGCTGCTGTCAGCAACCAACTAATTGGTACAATTGACTTCAAGATCCTCACCCTTGTTTTCAAGTCCCTCCATTCATCTGCATCCACCTACCACTCTGATCTCCTCTCTCCCCAAACCAGCACCCGCTGCCTTCACTCCACTGAGTCTGGCCTCCTCCATGTCCCCTGAATCCTCCGCTTCACCCTTGGCGGCCGTGCCTTCAGCCACTATGCCACAGGTCTCTGGAACTCCCTTCCTCGCTCCCTTCGCCTCGCCTCCTCTCTTCCCAGTTTCAGGTCACAGTTAAAGATCTTTCTCTTCGACTGCACCTTTGGTCACCTTTCTACCCCTGGCCCTGGCTCGGTCCCGGAATCCGCTATTATGAAGCGCTCAGAGACACCGTCCGGCATGGAGGGCACTAAATAAATCAAAGTTATTGTTGTTATCAGCACAAAAGGTTCTTACCTCTTAGCCCACCTCAATGGTAACATCTGGGAGAGGATCAGATGAAGATACAATAATCTTCCCTTGATGGTGGACCATAATCCTAGTTAGAGCTGAGGACGATTTGATCAGTGTGTCAAGTTTAATGTAGCTTGTCAACAACTAGCATCTGCGATTTTTAACAAGCGGTCTTCAATGTAAGGTGCATTCATGATCCAGTGGACACATTTATAAAGAACTACATGAAAATACCAAATAACTGAAGCCTCAGATACTGGATTTTCTAGCAATCCTTCAAACCTAAAAAATAATGGTTCTACAGAATGAACCAGCATAGAAATGCCTTTCAATGTGCAAATAAAAGAAAATGCCTGATCTCAAAGGTCACAAAAGCATAGGAACAGGGCCGGGGGATGATGTCACTAACATTTTGACGTTACAACAGTTTGATGAGATAGCCATTCCCACTCACTATCTTTCCCTTCTTCCATTCCCACTCCCAACCTTGTCAGCAAACGATCTACCAATGGCAGAACCCAGCCTGTTCAAACTTGCTCCCATTCAATGAGCATTAAAAGAATGATAATCTTTGCATTTGATGCAGCACTTTATCATGTCATAAAGCGCTTCACACTTCACTGCAACAACAACAAATTACACTTGTATTGCGCCCTTAATCACGTCAGAAAGACAACCCAGCGCACTGAAGAATCTGGGGTTTTGGTCCCGAGCTGAGATCAGGAAGGGTGGATAGTGCGGTGGGTGGGTGGTGGGGAGCAAAAAGGGTAGCCGAAGATACGGTTGAAGAGGACAGTCTTTAAACCGGACCTGAAAGAGGCAAGTGAATTGTAAAGTGAATTGACTATCAATTCATCCATTCATTTAAAAAATATATATACCACGACTGAAGGCACAGGCGATAATTATACCACTTCTGTTCTGGATCCAGTTTCTCTACATTGCTTCCTCAGATCAATTCTCATTCAACGAACCCCATTCCACACTTGATGAGAAAAAACACCATGTGGTCAACTGGCCAATGGCATAAAATGGAACACCAGCAAACACTGGGTGTGGAGTGGGGGGGGAAACCGCCTGCTGTGAATGGTATTTGTCTTCCGATAAGTATACCTTAATCATTCTGGGAGGATGACTGCATAATGACCTGGTTTAAACCATTTGAATTAGAAGACTTTCAGTTCTCGAGAGATCAAAGCATCCCACTCTATCATGCCCCCAAGCAGATCAACTGTCTGAATGACAAGCGAAAATAAAGACTATTCGACTTTCCAACTATTCAGCTGGCAGGAAGAAAGGTACAAATCCGGTTGTCGAGTAGAACCCTCGATCAAGTTACTCGATACAAGTAAAAACACAGCACTTTAAGAATTTTGAAACAACAACTGCATTTATACTGCACCCTTCACAAGGAATAACATCTTAAGAGTGGTTCAGTAGCATCGTTGGTCACTGAGTAGAGGGGGTGGGGGGGAGGAGGAGGAAGACATGGGGTGATGGGGGAATGCGAGGCAACCATATGCATGGTTGAACTGGTAGGTAGGAACAAGAGAAGGCTATTCAGTCTGTCAACCCTGCTCCACCAACTTATTAGATCACCATACACAGCATATCTTCTAATCTCATTTCCCCACCTTTTTTCCATATTCACAAATTTCCCATCAATTCCCCTTTATACACATCCCACAACATATACAGTCAATTCACTTTACAGTATATTCTGTGAAGCGTTTGAGATATCTCAATGCAATGATTATTATTATTATCCCGATGCATTCTGAGTCGGTTGCCTTCTAGGCTAGTGTACAAATAGCCATTACATAAACTAGATAGATATGTGTAAAGGGGTAAATTGAAGGGAGGAAAAAAATACAAATCGATGGAACAACAACAAAATTACACTTGTATAGCGCCTTTCACATCAGGAGGACATCCCAAGGCGCTGGACAGTCATTGTTTAAGACCCGAGCTGGGGTCAGGGACGTGGAGGGAAGGGGGTGGATTTGGGATGACTGATGGGACCATCGAAGAGGAGGATCTTGAGGCGGGACTTGAAGGAGGCCGGCGGGACTGCAGTATGGAATTATAGAGGTTAGGGGCAGAGTGGCTGAAGGCTCGCCCGCCAATGGTGGGGCGGGTAGGTCGGGGGACATGGAGTAGGCCAGAGCCTGCTGAGTGGAGGGGGTGGGCAGGTAGGTAGGGGGTTAGGAGGTTGCAGAGGTAGGGTGGGGCGAGGTCATTGGGGGCTTTGAATGTGAGGACCAGGATCTTGAATTCTCTGGGTGATGACCTGGTTTAAATGGAGATGAGGATTGGAGCCAATGTAGTTGGGTGAGAATTGGGGAGATGTGGTCACAGAGCTTGGAATGATAGAGGACACAGGCCACAGAGTTTTGGATTATCTGCAGCCTATTTCGAGAGAAATTAGGAAGGTCGACAAGCAGAACATTGGTGTAGTCAAGCCCCAATGTAATGAAGGCATGAATGAGGGTTTCAGCGGCCTGAGGGGTGAGGTAGTGGTGGAGTCAGACAATATAATAATAATCCTTGCCTTTGATATAGCGCTTTTGGACGAGGGACAACTTTCTGCAACTGAATGTGAGTAAGACCGAGGCCCTCCTGATTGGCTCAAGCCAGCGCCTCCGCACATCGGGCGCTGCCAGCCTCAACATCCAAGGCTGCACTCTCCACCTCACAAAGCCAATCAGGAACTTCGGCATCATGTTCGATCAAAAACTTTCCTTCCTCCCCCACATCTGCGCCTTGACCGGCACCGCTTATTTCCATCTGCACAATATTGCCAGGCTCCACAACTATCTCACCCCCTGCGCTGCCGAAACACTCGTGCACACATACATCACCTCACGGCTGGACTATGGAAACTCTCTCCTAGTCGGCCTCCCCAGTTCCTCCATTCACAGGCTGCAGGCCATCCAAAACTCTGCAGCCCGTGTACTATCCCGCACCCGCCTCCGCGACCACATAACCCCCACCCTCGCCCGTCTCCACTGGCTCCCCATCCTCCAGAGGATCGAGTTTAAGATCCTCGTCCTCACCTACAAGGCCTTACACGGCCTTGCCCCGCCCTATTTAACCGATCTACTTTCCCCCTACAAGCCCACCCGGACCCTCCGTTCAACAGGACTTGGCCTGCTCCAAGCCCCCCGCCCGAACCGCCCCACCATCGGAGGCCGGGCCTTCAGTTTCTCCGCTCCCACCCTATGGAATGCCATCCCTCAATCCCTCTGTCTCATTTCTTCCCTTTTCTTTTTCAAGGCCGGTTTGAAGACTTTCCTCTTCGATCGTGCCTTTTGTTCCACCCCGAACTCTTCTACCTCCCCTTCGTGTTTCACCCCTTCCCAAACACTCCCCTCTCAGCTCGGGTCACACGCCTCCTGTGCAGCGCCTTGGGATGTCCTCCCGACGTGAAAGGCGCTCTATAAATGTAATTTGTTGTTGTTGTTGTTTTCAAGTCTTCCAGACGTCTCAAAGCACTTCACTGTAAACTGAATTGACTATATATTTGTGGGCGAAACACAGCAGCTAATTGTGCACAGCAGTGTTCCACAAACAAGTGTGGGTTGAAATGACCAATTTTGTTGTTTTTTTAGGCGTGCGGAGGAAGGAAATTTGCCCAAGGTTTCACCCTGCCTGGAATTGAACCCATATTGCAGAAGTGAGGGAAGGCTTGGATGTGGGGGAGAAAAGACACTTGAGGAACGAACGAGACACCTCAGATCCTGACTACCTTCATGAGGTGGAGTGTGCAACCATGGATGTTCATGCTGCCAGTGTCGGATGTGTGAAGGTGCTGGCTCAAGGCAGGGCCTCAGTCTTGTTGACATTCAACTGTAGAAAGTTAGCTCTCATCCAGGACTTGGTGTCTGGAGCTAGCACAGGAGCTAGCACAGATTTGAGGGGCAAAACAACCTTCTTCTGCACTATAAATTTCTATAGTTCTAGATTTTGCTGTGAATTACAAAGACATAAGCCATCCACCAAAAACAAAAACAAGCTTCGTAACATTCAATTAAAGATAGGGTGCTACCTCTCCTCCCTGAAATGCACCTCTGGTGAATTACACATGGTTTCCACCTCTGGCAATTTGAATTACACATGGTTTCCACATCATGGTATATATAGTAGCACACAATGTGATAGGGAGGTGTCCCTGATCTTACACAGTCTGGGTGGGGAATTATTCCTACCGAGCGAGAAGACCTGGATTCGATTTCCAGGTGGGGCGAAACATTAGGCAAGTTTCCTTACTCCGCACGCCTGTTTACCTAGCAGCAAGTAAGAATCTGCCAATCAACTTAATAACCGGGTTTGTAACAAATCCGGGTCATGTTGAATGAGAGGCGAGTGCTCTAACCAATATACAGGACTCCATAGTTGACACAAATTTCAGGTTGATCAATCCAGGTAACATTCCTCAGGCTGGTGTGGAAAGTAATAATCCTTACATTTAATACAGCACTCTTATCGCGTCTTCTAAACGTCTCAAAAACATTTAGCAGAATACACTGAGAAGTGGATTGACTGTATATTTTGTGGATGAAACGCAGCAGCCAATTGCACATAGAGGTGTTCCATAAACAATCATGGATTGAAATGACCGATTTATTATTATTTCTTCTTGAGGGATTATTATCAGGCGTGTGGAGTAAGGAAACTTGCCCATGGTTTTGCTCTGCCTGGAATCGAACCCAGGTCTCTTGCTTGCGAGGCGAGTGCTCTAACCACTGAGCTACAGGAGCCACTGAGCCTCCACTTTAGCACCTCACCTCTGTGGTCAGTTCTGCCTTTCCTGAAAGCCACTGGCCTCACAGTTTGAGGTGCAATTCACATGCTCTTTGGAAATAATAATAATAATAATAATCCTTGTATTTGAAGGTGCCTTATCAATTATTGTGACGTCTCAAAGCGCTTTTTCTCTAAAGTGGATGGACTGTGAATTTGTGGGTGAAACGCAGCAACCAATTATGCACAGAAGCATCCCAAAAAACAATGGTGGATTGAGACGCAAGTCTTTTTTAAAGTGAGATTATTAACCGCAGAAAGCAATCCACTAATTGACTGACAACCAGGTTCTTACTCACTGCTTAGCAAACAGAGGCATGTGGAGTAAGGAAGCATTCCCAAGGTTTTGCCCTGACCTGCCCGGGAATCAAACCCGGGTCCTCTCGCTTGTGAGGCGAGCGCGCTAGACACTGTGCCTTCAGCCACTATGGCCGAAACTCTGGAACTCCCTCCCTCAATCCCTTTGCCTCACCACCTCCTTTTCCATGTTCAGGTTGAGCCTGAAGACCTTTAATCCGCGCCTGCGGTCACCACACCCCTCCCCCTGGCTCGGCCCCGGGCTCTGCTATTGTGAAGTGCTCTGAGACGTTGTCTGGCGAGGAGGGCACAAAATAAATGCAAGTTGTTGTTGTGCTATGCTACGGGACTCCAAACCGGGTCAAACAGAACCAAGCGCAGAATCTGATAAGCATGGTTCTGCAGGGAACTCCACAGCCCCAAACAACACGCACTAAGCACTCGTAACGCACTTTAAAATGTCATCCTTCCAAATCCCCGCATGCAATAATGTTTTATTCTCATCAGGTCCCAACTGCAGTGGCAAGAGGTTGCGGTCAGTGTCTGAAGCAGGAAAGCTCTGTGACAATTCACCCAAGCGATTATTACCCCCACGCCCCTCCCCCGCCGAAAAGCAATCTGCCAGTCGACTCACAACCCGGTTCATGCTGACTGCTAGGTAGGGTCCGGCGATATATCGATATATCGCTAAAATCCGATATAATTTTCATATCGATACGCCGATATAGGCATTTCAAAAATAACGAAAAATCGAGGGAAAAAATCGGAATGCGCGCACACTGAAGTACAAGACCCAAAATGCTCATCTCTATACACAATGCACAGACCGAGGTGCAAAGCCACCATATTGTATTCATAGTCCTCGAATACAATATACAGGTAAGCAAGGGGTGGGGTGGGGGGGGGGGAGAAGGCTGGGAGGGGGGAAGGGGAGAGAGACGGCTGGGGGGGTGAGGGGGAGAGAGACGGCTGGGGGGGTGAGGGGGAGAGAGACGGCTGGGGGGGTGAGGGGGAGAGAGACGGCTGGGGGGGGTGGGGGGGAGAGTGACGGCTGGGGGGGTGGGGGGGGAGAGAGACGGCTGGGGGGGGGGGGGGAAGAGAGTCGGCTGGGGTGGGGGGGAGAGATGGCTGTGGGGGGGGAGAGAGAGACGACGGGGGGGTGGGTGGGGGGGGAGAGAGAGACGGCGGCGGGGGGTGGGGAAGAGATGGCTGGGGGGTGGAGGGGGGAGAGAGACTGGGGGGGGGGGGAGAGACGGCGGGGGGGTGGTGGGGGGAGAGACGGGGTGCATGTGATAATATACAGATAGAGATGGGGGGGATGTGAGAGAGGAGACACAGAAACACAGACAGAAAAACACAGAGATGGAGAGAGTCAGAGACACAGAGAGAGAAAGATATTTACCTCCTGAGGAGATAGGCCCCAAATGTGCACGCACCCGGAATGCGCGCGCACCCCGAATGCGCGTGTTGCGCGCGCATGCGCAGTACGAAAAACTCAAAAATATCAATATTTTGGTATATCTCGATATGAGCCCATCAATATATCTAAATCGGAAAATTTCCACATCGACGGACCCTACTGCTAGGTAAACAAAAGCGTGTGTGTATGCGCACGTGTGTGTGTGTGCGTGTGCGCGCGCGCGTTTGCATGTTTGTGTGTAGCAAGGAAACTTGCCTTAGGTTTTTCCTTACCCAGGAATCGAACTCGGGTCCTCCCGATCCCGAGGGCTCTAACCAATACTCTACAGGACTCCAAATCAAGAACCGTGCCACCAACTCACCCCTGAGTTGGATCACACGTGGCTAAAAAGTGCCACTTTGGTATCTGTGAAGCAGGAAGGAGTCTGGTACAAGTCAACCACTTTGCGGGTGGGCGGGGGGGAGAGAAAGGCGGGGTAGGAGATGGAAGAGACAGACGGGGGAGGGGAAGCAAATCAAAAGCAAGGCCCAACAAAGATATCGCAGATCAGTTTAGGCGCAGCTCTGTAGCCTTCATCACAAACAGAGCAGCTTAATCAAGGTGGTCACATAACAAGGGACCACAAGAAATAATGTTAACTTGCACTGTTATAGTCAGGGGACAGAGCGAATACATTTCCCTGGGAGGGACTGCCTGTCACAAACGCTGCCGTGCAGTCGCTCTCAGGTTTATGATGATGTTACGTCAGAGGCCTTTGAGCTTGACAGGCTGAAACCCACTGCAGTAAGGGGTGTGATTTGATCCAGCTAGATAAACACACCACCGGAAACTGACCTGCAGTATTACCCAGCGGCTTAAAATATAAAGCTTCTCTCTCTCTCTCTCTCTACAGCGCTCCGCTTCCCTCAATCTAACTAACTCTTCCGAGCCACTGCACTTGTCAGCAATAGCTGTAAGTCGTCAGTCAGTCAGTCAGTCAGGCCCTCCCGTGGCACGTGATGCAGTTTAACTCACTGCTGGTCAGTGGGTGGGGTGTCAGCTATAGGCAGGCCACCCTCCCTTGGCTAGCTGAGGCTCACAGCAGGTGTCCCAACGCTGAGAGGGACTTTGTGACATACCACCAACCGGGCACAATCACAGGACCCAGAGCACAGGCACCGATAAATTACTTAGGTCTTAATAATAATAATAATAACACTTGCATCTGAGATAGGACCTTATCACGTCGTTGAGATGTCTCAAACCGTTTCACAGAACACACTGACTGATGTATTTTGTGGACGCAACACAGCAGCCAAATGCGCACAGCATTTGTGTCCCGTGAACAGTCATGGATTGAGAGACCAAATTATTATTATTTGATTTAGTTATTTTTGGAAGGGATTATTAACCACAGAAAGCTATACGCCAATCAACTAACAATCAGGTTCCTATTCACTGCTAGGCAAACCTGCCTATGATATCGCCTTGCCCCAGATTCAAAGCAGTTTTTGACAACAGCTGTTTAAACTGAAGTGTTGTTTCTTCCTCTCCGTCCCCCTCCGTGCCCACCCCCAAGCAACACAAACAACCTTTATTTCCTGGTTTGTCACTCTACTCTCTCCTCTCTCTACCCTTCCCCCTCCCAGAAGACATGAGAAACTTTCAGCTCAGTCATTAGAGCACTTGGTCTTGCAAGCGATAGCCCCGGGTTCGTTTACAAGCAGGGTGAGCCTTTCCGTACTCCACACGCCTGGCAATAATTCCTCAAAAAAACAATAATAAATTGGGTCAGTTTCAATCCATGACTGTTTGTGGGACACTGCTGTGCGCAATTGGCTGCTGTGCTTCACCCACGAATATTCAGTCAATTCCCTTTATCGCATATCTAGGCTGATACTTCACAGAATACATTGTGAAATTAATTGACTGTATTTTGTAAGCGAATCGCGGCAGCCAATTGAGTACAGTAGTATCCATCCCACAATCAGTCGTGGATTGAGTGACCAGATTGGGTTTTTGGGGGGAAGGGGGAGATTATTTCCCCTCAAAAGCACTGAGCCAATTGACTAACGACTGGATTCCTAAGTAACCAGAGATGTTCAGTAAGGAAACTTGCCGAAGGCCTTACCCAGCCCAGGAATCGATCATCTCGCTTGCAAAGCAAGCACACTAACCACTATTCTACTGGACACCTATACTGTATAGTGGCTGCGTATTCTGCAAGAGAACATAAGTGCACTGCAGACCTGTCCGTCAGCCTTTCAAACAGCCATGAGGTAAATGCACCTCCTGAAGCATTGTTGAGCCAATGCAGGTCAGAGTCGTCTCGCTTGCTAGACAAGCGCGCTACCTTACGTATCATATATCCATACATGATCCCACAGGTTTGATTCTCAGTCTCTGCACTGAGTTAATTGATCCTAGGAGGGGCAGCAGTTGGGAAGCTACAATTGGCTTCTGCGTCCCTAGGCTAGGGAGGGTAGCCAACAGCCCAAGCCATGTACCACACCTTAACAGCACCACATGGGCTACACATTTGTCGTTAGCACAGAGTAAATGAAAAAGAAGCAGTTAAATTCCTGCCCTTGAGAACTTCTCCTCCACCATTCACGACCCTGTAGAGCATTGTGCCTGATCTGGGAGCAAGAGGCCACGTGTATTGCATCTATTTGGGTTCTTCACATACACACATCAACGCACCCACTTCAACCAGCAACATTCTGCTAAAACGCACATTCTATCTCAACCTGAAACTGACGCGAATTTCAAACAACAACAACAATTTACATTTATATAGCGCCTTTCACGTCGGGAGGACGTCACTCCCTGAAAGTATAAGTTCAGTAGAATATTCAACAACCCACGGCACTCACTCCATTGCTGTTTGTGGCAGACTGTAGTATACAAATTGATGCCTGTTCACCAACACAGTCACTACAGTGAAGTGCTTTGAGATGTCCTCCCAACATGAAAGGCTCTATATTCATAGGTAAGGAATATTATTTTTGGAGGAGAGAGCACCTTTCCAACTATATGTTCTGTTGTGCTCTTTTGAGAAGTTATTGTATACGAAAACCCCCAGCTAACCAGACCAATGGGGGAGGGGGGGAGAGGGAGAAGAAAGAGGTCTAGCGAATCACAATTTCCCTCCAGGGAGAGAGTGCACATTCCATTGCAATAAATCTCTGGAATTTCCATGAGTAGGTGGGATGCATAGAAATCTCAGTTTGATGTGGATACTTTTAAGTACGCAATGGGTTTCCCCACATGTCAAGGCACCCGGCTGTCCATCCCCTTCCCCCTGAAGGCATTCCTCGTTCCCCTGGATGCATGCCGCCATACCACAAGGGGGCACTCATGAGCCAAGGCAATGGCAGGTATTTGGAATGTGGGGATGGGGGAAATTACTGCACAAATTCGATTCTCATCCGATGTCTTTTCACCTACACTTTCCAGCAAGAATAGTGACAAGGAACAGAAACCTTGGTGGATCCTCTTCTTCCCCAGCCCAGGGGCACTGGACGGATTGCAACAGCCCCTTCAGGATAAACAGCAACTCTTTCCAAATACCAGTAATTACTACAATTTGGTAACAGACCAAGAATTCCACAGTATTTCCCCCCCACCCTAACCCTCCCGCCACACCCACACTGTTAGGTAAATGCCTCCAGGGCCAACCCCTAATACCGTGCTGACATTCCCATAACACGTGATCTGACCTGTGCACCGCAAGTGTGCTATGAACTGGACTCCTTTCTCCACCCACTCCCCCAACAGGCCCTGTCTACTTGTCTACTTCCTTCCCCCTGGGTCCCTTCGCATTTCTGAAGACAGTGATTCAGTCCATCCATTTGTATCTCCAGTAGTTATCTTTTACAGGTAGATAATGTCCACGGGCTATTTGGCCTCTCTCTGTTGGTTATGAATAATAAAAATAATAATCATTGCATTTTATATAACATCTCATCACGTATTTGAGACATCTCAAAGCACTTCACAGAATATACGGTAAAATGAATTGATTTTGTGGGTCAAATGTGGCAGCCAATTGTACACAGCAGCAACCCACAAACAGTCATGGAGTGAATGACTGGATTTTTTTTGTTGAAGGACTACCCAAGAAAGCAATCTGTTAATCAACTAACAAACTGGTTCCTAACTACTGCTAGGTAAATAGAAGTGTGTGGAGTAAGGAAACTTGCTCAAGGTTTCACCCGACTGTGAATCAAACCCAGGTATACTCTCGTTTACGAGGCAAGTGCTCTAACCCACATCCAGCACCTTGGGACATCCTCCTGATGTGAAAGGCGCTGTACAAATGTAATTTTGTTCTTCCTGCTACTACAGGACTCCATAACTAAGAGTCACTGAATAGCAATCACGAGTATACCAAGGCAACATTCTGTACGCACAAACCTATTCTCTGGATGAGTTTTAATGTTCCTACCCCAGGAGTCCTGGGGTTAAATTATCATACTCCTATGTTTGCCCTAACTGAGATCAGCTAATTCAGCAGAGTTCAGCCATCAAACCTCTGACCTTCCTGGTATTTACAGCTCAGTTATCACACCAAATGGCCCGAAGGCACAGTAACATGGCCAGTGTTGACCAAGTAGCTCCCTTACGCTTTATTCTGCGCTGAATGTCTACGGACCTAAGTAAGGCAACTTCTGCAGCTCGCGTACTCTCCCGTACCAGGCTTCGCGACCACATCACTCCCACCCTCGCCCATCTCCACTGGCTCCCCATCTCCCAGAGGATCAAATTCAAGATCCTCGTCCTCACTTTCAAGGCCATTCACGGCCTTGCCCCCACCTATCTCTCTGACCTACTTTCTCCCTACAAGCCTGCCCGCACCCTGTGTTCGGCAGACTCAGGCCTGCTCCGTGTCCACCACTCCTAACCGCCCAACCATCGACAGCCAGGCTTTTAGCTTCTCTGCTCCCACACTGTGGAACTCCATCCTACAGCCCCTCTGCCTTGCTTCCACCCGTTCCTCCTTCAAGGCCGATCTCAAGACTTTCCTCTTCGACCGCGCCTTCAGCTCCCCAACTAACTCTTCCCCCTTTCCTTCTCCCTACCCCGACCCTCCCACCCCGCTCAGGTCCCAATCTGACTGTTCAGCGCTTTGGGATGTCCTTCCGACGTGAAAGGCGCTATATGTGCAATTTTGTTGTTGTTAGGCAAAAACTAAGCAATGATAATCTTTACCTTTGATATAACATAAGAGTACTCAAACGTTGTACCTCCCCACAACACAAACTTAAAATCCTCCACTTCGCAAGAATGAGCAATAAAGTGCTCATAATGAATATAGACTTTGGTGAATATAGTTATAATAGGAGTACAAGTGGCATAAATGCTAAGTTTTATTTCATAAAGATGCTACGATTTGTATTATTTTTGAACAGAGCCTTCTGTGATACCTTACGGTTCTTCTCAATAGGAGAACCAACCTAAAGGTTCTATTCAAAAAGAGTACAAATTACATGTGGACTACAAATGTCTTAATGTGTCCCTTAGAGTAGTGGTTAGAGCACTCACCCCACAAGCAAACGGACCCACATTCGATTCGCGGACTGGGCAAAACTTTAGGCAAATTTCCTTAGTCCACACGCCTCTGTTTACCTAGCAATAAGTAGGAACCTGGTTGTTAGTCGATTAGTGGTTCATATTCTGGAGACAATAAACCTTACCCACACCCCAAAAATATTCACTCAATGCAGCTGAAAGCTTGAGCCTCCAACATTGCAACATCTCATCTACCAATGCTGTATAGTGTCTGATTATATGCTCCAAGTCCCTGTGTGGCACTTGAATCCACAACCTTCTGACATAGAACCAAGAGTGCTACCAACAGAGCCAGGCTAACACATCTTAAGTAGCTTTTCCCTCCATGTCTGGTCCCTTGCCCGTGAATTTCAAGGAGTAAGGTTTTCTTACAAACCAAAGTTTCCCTGTGGCTCAGTTCGCTGAGCTTCTTGCACACATAACTGAGGAACAAGCAATGATTTAGCTGATCCCAGCCAAGCTAGCAGTAGCAGGTCAACTACGGTACAGAAGAGACATATTAACCCGTTTATATTTGGAACACATAATAAATGTAGGATCATACTGAACAGAGATTTCCACCACCCCACCTCCCTCTACAGTTGCACAAATTTGCTATCACTTGCAGATGAACAATGGTCTCTCAGCCAAGAGCAAGGGTGGGCTGCCTGCATCCGTGCAAATCAGTGCAAACAACAAACCACATTTGTACCCCGCGGGGACGTCCCAATGGTGCTGGACAATCAGCATTTTGGACTCGGGCTGGAGGTGACCGAAGGCACGGTCGAAGAGTAGGGTCTTCAGATGGGTCTTGAAGGAGGTAAGGCAGGGAGTCAGACGGAGGGACTGGGGGATGGAGTTCCAGAAAGAGTAAAAAGTCGAAGAGAAGAAACCAAAAGAAAATGGGACAGTGTCTGGAAAGAAAAGGAGTGTTTGAAAAGGAACACGAAAACACACTAGATTAGGGATCTGAATAGAATGGACTGAAACAAAAATTGATTGCACTTAGATTGTTACATAATAATGTTACGCTTTATATACAGCACTTGTATTTCCTTTGAACACCTTTCATGCTGGGAGTTCTCAAAGAGCATGAATTTGTATCCTATTCAATCTGTTTATTTCTATAACCATTTGTCGGGGCATCAATTGTAAGTAGTGTGTCAGATAAGATATATTGCTCGCAACCCACCCTCCCAACAATCACCCACCCACCCAAAGAGTGAGCTCCTCATCACATCTCGTACTGTTAGTCCGGCCAACTCTGCAAGGAAACACAGGTCTTTTATGATAAAAGAACAGGTCCCGATAAAGTGCGCCCAACTTAGAACAACTTTGTTCTTTCAAAAATAATGCTTTGGCCACGTAGCACTTGGAAGTCGATCCTTCCTGAGGCACAAATGATATGATTACGTTTTAGTGGAAAGAGAACTCGGTTTCGATTCCTGAGCTGGTCAAAATCTTAGGCCAGTTTCCTTATTACACACACACACGCCTCTGTTCATCTTGCAATAAGTGGGAACCCAGGTTGTTAGTCAATTGGCAGGATGGGGGGGGGGAGAGAGACCAAGGGGTTGATGGAGGGGTGTACGGCTGCCAATGATGGAGTGGAGGTTTCATGGGACAAGGAGGGCAGATCCAGTAGAACGGAGGCAGCGGGTACTGCTGTGAGTATTATTGGGATGTCTTGGGATATCCTCCTCACGTGAAAGACGTTCTATAAATGTAACTTTATTCTTGTTGTTGAGTAGAGAGGTTAGAAAGGTGCAGAGAAGTGGAGGGAATTAAACACAAGAGTGAGGATCTTGAAGTCGATCCGCTCTGTGATAGGGATCCGCCCGGCATGGAGGGTGGTATATTGTTGTTGTTGCTATACAATCTATTATGTGAAGCGCTTTGAGACGCTTCAACAAAGTGATAAAGCTCTATATCAAATACACAGCTTATTGTTGCTCAGTGGTTGGAGCACATCAACACAAATTTGATTTATATAGCACCCTCCATGCCGGACAGCGTCTCAGAGCGCTTCACAGTAATGGATCCCAGGCCTGAGCCAGGGGCAGGGGGAGAAAGGTAACCAAAGGCGCGATCGAAGAGAAAGGACTTTAGCTGGGACCTGAAATTGGGAAGAGAGGAGGCGAGGTGAAGGGAGTGAGGAAGGGAGTTCCAGAGCCTCGGGGCGCAGTGGCTGAAGGCACGGCCGCCGAGGGTTGAGACCTTGCACTCACCTTACAAGCGGGTGACCTGGGTTCAATTCCTGGCAGGTCAGGGGGTAACCCTGGGTAAGTTTCCTTATGCCACACGCCTGATAATAATCCCTCTCCAAAAACAAACAATAATAAATTGGTCAATTCAATCCACGACTGTTTGTGGGACACTACTGTGCGCAATTGGCCGCCCACAAATACTCAGGTCAATTCACTTCACAGTATATTCTGTGAAGGGCTTTGAGACGCCTAGAAGACGTGGAAAGCGCTGCATCAAACGCAAGGATCATTATTGTTATTATTCATTTTGTTAGTGTAATCCTTGCAATAATATAATAGTGTCAACTTCAAAAACCTCGACCCAGCAATTGGAAACTATTATTGCAATCGTGAGATGTTCCCTTCGTACGGTATTGATGCCACGAGATGAATCTGACAAGAAACCTTCGAAATGTTATTTCTGTAACACAATGTATCATTTCCAGTAAACAATGACCGCGTGATTCCTAAACAAGGCGACCTTAACACAAGCTGAGCCCTTGCCTACTGCGGTGCCCAGCCACTGGCTGCCAATGCATCACCTTTGAAATTCTGACCGGCAGATTTGAGACAGGACTGATTCAGGTTATGAACATTGCACCGTGTATATGTAGTCACAATCCTTGCATTTGATGATATATTTCTGGTAACTCGACCTGTGCTTAATGCGTCACTACAATCTACGTCATTGTGTTGTCGATCCCCCTGGCTGGGTTTATTTATAGAATACATATGCCTAACATTCCAGGCAACTCATCACCGAGCTATTGGAGTACTGAGTTATCAGCACTGCCTTTCACCGGGCATATTATAATAATGATAATATTTATATTTAATTCAGTGCCTTAGCGGGTTATTCAGACAGTTCAACGTGCTGAATGTGCTGCAAGTGGATCCTGACTGTGTGTTTTGTGGATGAAATGCAGCAGCCAGTCGCACACAGCAGTGTCCCATCAACAGTCAAGGATTGAGTGAACAATTTTTTTTAGGATGACTCCCAGAAAGCGATCCGCTAATCAACTACCAACCAATCAAATTCCTATTTACTGCTGGGTAAACAGAGGTGTGTGTGTGTGTGGAAACTTGCCTGAAGTTTCGGTCGCACCTAGGAATCCAACCCTGATCTTATTGAATGCAAAGCAAATACTCTATAGCACTAATATATTGTAAAGCATAGTTGGCTATGGATTCTGTAGGAGAACACTAGATATGCAATGCAGATCTGTTCGTCAGCCCTTCAAACTGCTAATAGCTAAAGGCACCGCCAAAACATCACTGAGACATGCAGCACAAAAATAGGTTTGTGTTCATTCTCTGGCCTGGGCTGAGTTAGCTGGTCTCAAGACAGGATGCTGCCCATTGTAACAGATTAACTGATCACAACAGGATTCTCAATCCTGAGCACAATGTCTGGTGCCAAGCAAAAACAGGATTGGACTAATGTCCGCCACTGCTGTCGCCCGCGTCTTGAGCGACACAAGAATAATTCAGCAGAGGTGAATTGGCTTCATTAAGTTTTAAATAGTTAGTCCTCGCTTAACGTCGCATGTGTGTTCGCAAAAAGTGCGACTTTCAGCGAAACAACGTTAAGCGAACCCACGCAAGAATACTGGACGTTCAGCGTCTATGTACGCCTACGCTACCCAAAGTAGTTTGCTTCTACCCGCGCGGACCAAGTAATAGCGAATATCACAACGTTAAATGAATATATGTTCCCCTATGTATCAGCAACGTAATAGCAAAACGTAGTCCCAAACTCAGTCGTGACTGTATTGTACAATGCAATCTCAAACCAAATGGGATTTGCTAATCAAGACTGACTGTTCAGGAGCCACAATGATGTTCAGACCCCACCAAGCCAACCCTACCCAGAATGAATCCCCATCAGCTCTTGGCAATGAAATAATGAGAAAATGCTACATCAAGTACATACAGCACATTTGGTCCATGTCTGTGCCAGCTCTTGAAAAAGAGCTGTCCACATCAATCCCACTCCCCACTCTCTCCCCGTAGCCCTGCCAAACCTGTCCTCCCAATTATTTTAACATCAAGACGTCTCAAAGTGCTTCACAGGATATATTATACAGTGAGTTGACATGTTCAAGACTGAAATTGATAGATTTCTTATGGATAACAACAACAACAACAATTTACATTTATAGAGCGCCTTTCACGTCGGGAGGACGTCCCAAGGCGCTGGATAAAGAGATTAAAGGATATGGGGAGAAGGCGGGGCAGTCAGTCTAGATCAGCCAGGATCTTATTGAATGACAGGGCAGGCTCGAGAGGCCGAATGGCCTACTCCTGCTCCTTATTCTTATGTTCTTGTTTTGTGGGCAAAAAATACAGCAGGCAATTGCGCAAGCCATGTACCACAAACAGCTACGGAGTGAGTGACCAATTTTAACTGGGGGAATGTTGGCCAGGACACAGGGAGAGAGAAACTCCCTTCTCTTGCTGAAAAACGCTGCAGGATTGTTAACATCCGCCTGAACAGGCAGACAGTTTAACGTCTCATCCGAAGGTCAGCATCTCCTGACATTGCAACACCTCCCGCCCAGCACTGCATCAGAGTTTCAGCTTAGGTTGTGATTCACATCCCGATCTGGGTGTTGACCCCACAATGTTCTGGCTCAAGAGGTGAGAGCGCAACCAACTGAGCCAGGCTTCACCCCAATATGAAGTGACAGTTTGCCAGAAGGGCTGAACGGGATCAGCGCGAGCCTTCACTAGTTCGCTTACGAACCTAATAACAAGCAAAAGCAACTTGTATTTACAGAGCACCAGGCAGCATCCCAGGGCACTTAACATCAACCAGAGCTCTGTTTTTGACATTGTGGTACAGCCAAATCTCCTCCATCAGCCAGAAAGAGATTGGGTTGTTCCTAGGAATTAAGCTCTCTGAGATTCTATCCTCACATATATATAGTGTACACACACACATATATACGTGAATTGCATCGTAAGTGCGTCGATCACACAGTGTCCCCATGAGTTGCATACTCCACGGTTAAAACGTCATGGAATTAAAAGAGCCTCAAGTGATTATGTTCTGCCGTGAGTAGTGCATCAAGTGAACCAGGCTCATATCGACAACACACCTAAGCCACTAATAGGTTTTGCAAAGGAATCTTCCTCCCTCCCCTTCTAAATACATTGTAACTTTTAAGCTGTACACACAGTGGACAACATCACACACACAACAACTCACGTTTATGAGGCGCTTTTCACGTCCCAAAGCGCTGGATTTGCACCCGAGCTGAGAGTTGGGATCAAGAGGAGTGGAGGCAGAGAGGGTAGGATTAGGAGGGTGCGGTCGAAGCGGAGGGTCTTGAAATGGGCCTTGAAGGAGGTGAAGGAGCGGGGGCGAGCCAAACAGGGCTGTTGGATGGAGTTCCACAGGATGGGGGCAGAGACTCAATCAAACACATGGATATCACATTATATAACACAAAGCAAAGAACACTCGAGCAACCAATCAATACGTATATTAATAATAATCCTTGCATTTGATATAGCGCTTTTCACATCTTATCAACGTCTCAAAACGCCTCACAGAATATACTGTAAAGTGAATTGAGTGTATATTTATGGGCAAAACGCAGCAGCCAATTGCGCACAGCAGTGTGCCACAAAGAGTCGTGGATTGAAATGACCAATTTTTATTAATGTGGTTGTTTTTTTTGAACAGATTATTATTAGGCGTGTGGAGTAAGGAAACTTGCCCAAGATTTCGCCCTGATCTGCCTGGATTCGAACACAGGTCTCGTGCTTGTAAGGCGACTGCTCTAACCACTGAGCTAGTA
>CM068754.1:3640976-3740313 GCA_035084275.1 Hydrolagus colliei | reverse complement strand
TGGTGAGTTTGAAGGCTGTTATATCTAATGTGTGGCGGAAAATTTCATTCTTTTCTGTTTCTGTCTCTGATTGCAAAACCAGACTCTCACCACGTTTTTCTTCAGGTCTAGTTTCTCTGCGATTGCCGCAATCTTCTCGGAGGAAGGTCGGGGGCTGGACCGCGAAATAAGCCTCTAAAGACCTCTTCTCCGGAGCCGCGATGGAGGTGCGCTTGCGCTTTCTGTCCCCTCCATTGAACAGCTCTGGTTTGGTCATCTTCTCCCTCTGAGCCCTCTCCGCTTCATCCAACCAAGCCTCCAAGATAGGCTTCAGGGCGATCATGTTATTGTGCGAGAGAGTCAAGGATTCAAACCTACAGATTGTGCTCTGACTGAGGCAGCCCACGCCCGGGATCTTCAGGTTGGCCAGGGCCGACCCCACGTCGGCCTGTGTGACCCCCAGCTTGATCCTCCTCTGCTTGAACCTCTCCGAGAAAGACTCCAATTCCCTGGGATCAGCGTCTCCCTCGGTGCATCCCATCCCGGAGTGGGTGTTCAGGCTGTGGGCATGGACCATATTCATGGACTGGTGGTGGTGAGCGTGGGGGGTGACCGTGGGGCGACATGGGGTTCATGGGCGCCATGTGCGAGGTGGGGGTGAGACGGAGTGCTGCCCATCTCGGGCCCCCCCATGCCACCCAAGGAAAGGCCGTGGTTCATGTGGTCCAGCAGGTCCCCCTCCAGGCCGTGGGACGGCTGGTGGTGGGTGATGGTGGTGATGGTGAGACGTGAGGACGGAGGGATGGGGGGAGGTGGACTGAGGAGGAGGTGGGAGTGCAGGCCACGCTGCTCATGGGTGTGGTAGGTGGCGTCTGGCTTGAACGGGTGGCTTTTCTGGGTGACTATATCCACAGCCGCTAGAGCTTCGGCCCGAGAGAGCAGCGACTCATCGAAGCCGGCGAAAATATTGCCTTGTAACTGGAACAACAACAACAACAATCAGAGCGTGTTATTAATACCAGGACAATAACAGTAATATACTAGTGATCGTTTGCATTGGGTATAACCCTTTATTTATCGTGTCTCCCACATGTCCCGAAGCGCTCCCATTT
Organism: Hydrolagus colliei; assembly: GCA_035084275.1. Lineage (NCBI taxonomy): Eukaryota > Metazoa > Chordata > Chondrichthyes > Chimaeriformes > Chimaeridae > Hydrolagus > Hydrolagus colliei. The sequence goes on along the minus strand of CM068754.1, from coordinate 3,739,222 downwards.
CACTACATTAATATGTTACTACATTGGGTATATTGTTAGGAAGATATGATATAGTAACCAAAGTGAATCGACTGTGTGTTTTGAGGGGCGAAACACCTAACAAGCTGATCCTGCCTCCAACCAGGTAAGAGGGGGGCAGAGAGGTCGGCTCGGCTGGTGGGGACATCCAACCTACACAGCCACATGTCTTGAGAACATCGCGTTTTGTGAGTAATTTACTGACTGACGTACTGTTGCGCTTCCTCTGACCCCCCCCCACCCCCCCCCCTCCCCAAATCACCCCCCCCCCCCCCCCCCACCCGCCCCCCTCCCCATTATTTAACGCCAACACATCGATCAATTATTAACAGAAAGAATAATTGCGTTTCGCCCATAAAAAATATACAGCCAAGTCACTTGACAGTACATTCCGTCAAGCGCTTTGAGGCGTCTAGAAGACAGGACAAGGCGCTATATCGAACAGGAGAATTTTTTTTTTTTTAATTGTTATTGTTGAAATCTAACACAAACACGCGGCAGCTTGTCGCACTACAGCTGACTGAAGGTCTGACATTTCTCGGGGAGGAAATTGATCCCAAACGCCGTGGATCCAACTCAGAGACAGACAGAGAGAGAGAGAGAGAGAGAGAGACGCGTCTGACAGTACAACTCTCGTCTGTGTGAGAGCCGCGACATCGAAAGATAGCAGCAGCAACAACAACAGAGTGACATTTGCCCAGCGCCTTTCACACCCACATTAACAGCAAAGTCGCCCTTCAATCGCGGCTCAAAAACCTGATGTAAACAAACACACACAAGACCCACCACCCCCCCAAAAAAACTAAAAGAAAAACAGTTTGAATATCTCCTGTTACAACAAACTGTGAAGTACCAATTTAGCTTGTGTGTGTGTGTGTATATATATATATATATGTACTGTATATACGGAAAATAGATCAATCAATTTTTTCTCCCCAATTCGAATTCACTGTTTAAAAAGTTACCGTTGTTATTAATGTTCATGTAGTAATTATTATCATTTGCAAATCCTGTGAAATGGTTGTCACTGTGCGGTCGGTCTGACACATGTGGGAGGGGGAGGACATCCAAACCAGGCGGAGGGTTAGTTTCTATGGGGCTGACAGAGAGTGGGGGGGGGGGGGGGGGGGGGTATGAGCCGACCTACCTGCGGGTTTGGCAGACAAGCTCTCCTGATGGCCTCGGTGCTCGAGTGCAGGGAGGCGTATTTGGGCTCATGCAGGATGGGGTGCATGCTGAACGCCTGTTTGCTGTTCATGGACATCATGTTGGCGGCGTGTGGTTCATGTGCAGAGCGGGCAAAGAGACGGAGGGAGAGAGACACGGAGGGAAGGAGGGAGCGCTGGGCAGGCGCTGTGCTCCTTATGGCAGCTGCCATCCGACTCCCAGCTGTTGTTATACCCGCGCCCGCGCCGCTAGCCCCGCCCCCCACGCACTCCCCGCCCATTGGCTGGGGATCGGCCCCGCCCGCTCGGGGGACCCACCCGCCCGCTTCACCGATTGGCCGAACGGTGGCCCCGCCCGCTCGGCCAGCTGTCGGGACCCGCCCATTCGTCTCTCTGATTGGCCATCGCCGGCCCAGGCCCCGCCTTCCAGCCCGCCCCCCCCCCCAGCCAACCCCCCCCACCCGAACTCCCGCCTGAAATAAGCACATGTCAATGTCACAGCTGGTCAGGGAGCACGTCAAGAAGCGGCTTTAGGGAGCGTCTCTATCTCTCTCTGTCTCTCACACACACACACACACTCACGCTCACTCCACCCCTCCTCTACAGGTACAGCCTTTATTCAAGACCCTCCCTTATTAAATCGTGCCCTTTGTACTTATATACAGGTGCGGGTTCAAAATGCCAGACTTGCCATGATTATTATTATTATTATTATTATTCTCACTGCCATCTCATTCATTTTAAATCGAGTTTTCTCTCTTTTTTTTTAGAAAAACACACACACACACAACCCCCCCCCCCCCCCCCCCCCACCCCCCGATGCGCCGACACGCGGTGACTTGACCTGTTCGCTCCGAGGTGAAGCCGGGACCGGGAGCGTGCGGAGGCTGCTGATCTGGGAGACAGTGATGTCGGCGGGGAAGCGCTTGATCCGGATTCCCATCAGTTTGGATACAGATGGAGGAGTTGGGTGAGAGTTACTTTCCGGCGGTTGTTTTGTTTTTAATGCGTTTGCGGAAGACGAAGAAGAAGGGAGAAGACAGGAATCTATCTATATATATATCTATATCTATATCTATATATATGTATATTTAAAGTGCGTGTGATTTCAGCCCGGGATCCAGGGAGTTCTCGGATATTCCTCAACAGGGTGATGGTTTTCTACATGTGTCAGGGGCTGATCCTAAAAAGAAAAAAGGATTAAGAACTTGTCAGCCTCTCGGGTGGGAGAGGCAAAATAGCATTGGGAACGGGAATCAGTGCCATTCCCCCCGAGGGAGTGTTAGATTTCTCAATGTACGTAATCGTCGCTGTACAAGTGTAATTTTGTTGTGTTTTTTTGTTATAAAATAAAGAGCGATCACGTTTATATACCATAACTATTGCAATTGGACAGATTGATGTATTTATGACATGTAATCTGAAGATGTGTTTCGGGAAAACCTGTCTGGGAACATTTTGTTGGCATATGTAAATATGTCTAGTTCGATGCAGCCTTGTGCATGTTTATACCGGTTAAAATGGGTCATCTTTAACTTCAATCAATCTCAGTGTAAATGTGATAGGATATAAGTGGAGTCCTGTGGCTCAGTGGTGAGAACAAGAGAGAGACCTGGGTTCCTTTCCAGGCAGGATGAAACCTTGTGGGAAGTTTCCTTACTCCACACGTCTAACAATAATAATCCCTTAAAAAGACTTAAAAGTCATTTCTATCCATGACTGTTTGTGGGACACTGCAATGCGCAGTTAGCTGCCACATTTTGTCCATACAGTCAATTCACTTTACAGTATATTCTGTGAAGCGCTTTGAGAAATCTAGAAGAGGTAAAAAGCACTATATCAAATGCAAGGATTATTATGATGAGAATTTTGGAGATGCTCCCTTACTATCTGTCAATCTATTTATAAACTCTCGATCAATAATTACTTTGGCTCTGTCAGAACACCTACACTCAACAGAAAGTTAACTGGAGCTCACTAAGATATAGCTTTTACATTGCTTGGCAAAGTCCGCTTTGCTACACTATGGACTTCATGTTTGATCAGAGGGTCCTGTAGCTCAGTGGACCGAACACTCGCCTTACAAGCGAGAGGACCTGGGTTTGGTTCCAGGCAGGGCCAAACCTTGGGCAAGTTTCCTTAGTTAGTCCACACTAATAATCCCTCAAGAAAAGAAACAATAATAAATTGGTCGCTTCAATCCACGACTGTTTGTGGGGACGCTGCTGTGCACAATTGGCTGCCGCATTTCACCAACAAATTTAGTCAATTCACTTTACAATATATTCTGTGAAGCGATTTGAGACGTCTAGAAGATGTGAAAAGTGCTATATCAAATGCACGGAAATATATTATTATAGATCTCCCCATGACTATTGAGCAGCAATATTTGCCCAACTGAATTAATTATAAATACATACATCCTATTTTAAAATTGAGTGCAATTATGTTTTATTTACTGCTTGTATGTAGATTGGTGGAATCTATTTACAGGTAATAGCAAGTTGTTGCAGGTAACAGGCAGTTTTGCTGCCAACACACAGTTACAGCTACATTTTACAGAATTTTCTAATGATGCCCTTCAAGGCATTTGGGTGACATAGGCATTATGTCTAATGCAAGGGTTATTACTATTATTAAATAGATACGTTGTTGTAGTTGATATCTATTTTATCCTGTGGTAAAGTGAAGAAGGATGTTTGGGGAGTGCATTATTTCAATATGGAAAGATTGAGGTAAAATAATCATTGCATTTGATATGGTAGTGCAAGTTTGATGTGAGCACCAGCTGCTTTCTGCCTTCTGGAATTCCTTTGGCATGGTCACTGACGTAAACACAGTCACTACAATTGACAGAAAATACTTTGAGTCATTTCATTGATGCAATAAGGCGCTACATCAAATGCAAAGATTACTGTATTATTACTATTATTGCTTCTCTTGTGACTTTCTTGAAAGATTCAATAGCATCACCAGGAATTGGAAGGAGGTTTGTTGGATATTTTATGAGACTGCTAACTTCAAGTAACTGCAGTATTTGATTTGAAGAATTTAGTACAGGCTGGTGATGGGTCAGTGCTTTGGAGCCTCAGTGAGTGGTGGGATAATGCTACGAATCTTAGATGATTTTAAACATTCTGTCTTTCATTATTAATATTTTTATGTTAGTTTTTTTTTCAAAGTTTCTTAGATTGGGGTGAAGGATACAATTATAAGTCATTGTACAATGCCCATTGAAATTTACATTGCACCTTTCACATTGGGAGGATATCTCAGGCAAATGTAATTAATACACACAAAAACAGAAGTTGCTGGGAAAACTCAACAGGTCAGGCAGCATCCATGGAGAAAGGAAAGTGAGTCAGCGTTTCGGGTCCACCACCCTTCATCAGAACTGAGAACCAGCATCTGTAGTATATTTTGTTAATTAATACACACTCCTGTTTACTGGGAAATACGTAGGAACCCAATTATTAGAATTGCTTTCCTGGGGTAAAAGGCACTATACAATTGTAATTTTGCTGTTGTTTTAATAATCCACCCTGAAAATCATTCAATCCATGACTGTTTGTGGGACACTGCTGTACATAATTAGCTGCCACATTTCACCCACAAAATACAGTTTACAAAACCCATTTTACAGTCTATTCTGTGGAGTGCTTTGAGATGCCGTAATAAGGTGCTACTTAAAATGCAAGCATTATTGTCAAAGTCTTAACTAACTGTGCAAATATGCCGAGTTTGATGCAGCCTGGCACATGTAATACCAGTAATAAGGGTGATACTGAATGAAATACTATGTGCAGAATTACTGTGTCTTCACATCACACTACTGAAGAATCCATCAGCAAAACATCTGGAGTATCCAGAAGGGCTCCAGTGATAAGTAACACAGCCATTAGTTCAATGGAAAGTGTTTCCCATAAAGCTGACCTGCAGTCAGAACACAAATTGCTTCCCATCAAAATGACGTGACTCCTACTTCCTGAGAGTAGAGAATCCAAAACAGCTTTCATTGAGAGCAGTGACAATGACAGTTAGACACGCAGGCAGGCTTCATTGAGATGCTTTGTCTACCTAATAGCATGAGGGTGGCAGTGGATTGAGATACAAGTGTTAATTGGAATAGATGATGTTCAGTGAAAAAGTGTCAAATATACAGCAAAAAATGCTGAAAACTTCACAATTGTGTGCTGTTAGCTCTACTGGTGCAGCGTAAAACAAATGCAGGAAGTAAAGAACGTTTCATGCAAGAAGATATCAATTAATATCTGTTCAGAATCCATTTTATAGTTCATCAACAACATCATGCAAAGCGCTTAGAGGACTTCCTGTTGATGTGAAATGCATTTGGTATAATCCTTGTATTTGCTATCGTGCCTTTCACCTCAGGAAGACATCTTAAAGCGCTTCACAGGATTCCCTGTAAGGTGTGGTGACTAATCCTTTAGATGAATAGAGCATTTCTGGCACAGATGATTGCACCGTTTATGCAATAAGTATAAACGGTATCTGTACTTGTGTTCCAATAGCATAATGTTACCTTTATTAGCATAGATGAGTTCTTTATGTTGTAATAATAATAATAATAATAATCCTTGCATTTGATAGAGCGCTTTTGACATCTTTTCGACGTCTCAAAATACTTCAAGGAATATACTGTGAAGTAAATTGATTGTATATTTGTGGGCGAAACGCAGCAGCCAATTGCACACAGCAGCGTCCCACACACAGTCGTGGAATAAAATGCCCAATTTTTATTATTGTGGTTTTTTTTGTATTTTGGAGGGATTATTATTAGACGTGTGGAGTAAGGAAACTTGCCCAAGCTTTCGCCCTGATCTGCCTGGATTCAAACACAGGTCTCATGCTTGTAAGGCGAGTGCTCTAACCACTGAGCTGCAGACTGGCAGAGGCAATTAGCACTCTGAATGGTTTAGAATACTTGGATTCTGGATTTCTTACACATAAGAATGTCTGTTTTAAAGACACAATCTACATTCTGGTATCCATGAAGTAGCAATCTGAAAACACACTGATGAGATGTGTGTAAAGGCCTTGTATTGCAGTATTTATAAATCAAATCAATGCATTAAAGCAAACTTGTCATCGGGGTTTATTTGAGAACAAAATCCCATTGGCTGGCCCTTTGCCTGTCACATTAAACTAACCCATGGCTTGCCTTCCGGTGTTTATGCCAAGTGCAAATGCAAGGATTATTATTAATATGTAACTAAATAAGTCTTGAGTGAGAGATAGTGTAAATAAGTCTATAGGAGTGTTGGAAAAGTTGTAAGGCAGTATATAATGATAGCACATTGAGTTCCACTGTGTCTGAACTCGTTCATGCTGTGGAAACTTGCAGGAACACAACAACAAGAATGATTGCAGCAACTCTGGCACCAACTGGAAGCCATAGGACAGCCAACATGTCACAGCGACGCATAAACTGGGAACAGTCAGAAAAGCAATCTGGGAATTCTCACGCTGATTAGGAACAACGTGGAAGAGAGCCAACGTGGCAAGAACAGGAGTGAATGGGAACCGCAAGATTGGAACCAACAGGGAATTCTGACTGATTGGGAATCGGGAGAAAGCCAATGGTGGAAACTTGACACTGACTGGGACCAATAGGAAGATCAATGTGTCAAGGCTGGCACCGTGTGGCTGAACACTTTGTTGTGGTACGGAGAGCACGTTGCTGAAGTGCGTTTTCCTTGCTACCTGAACGGTAGGTAGTAATTAGGAGTTCCATATGGTATTGGTGAGAGTGCTCGCCTCACAAGCGAAATCTTAGGCAAGTTTCCTTATTCCATAAGCCTCTGCATACCTAGCCGTAAGTAGGAACTTGGTTGTTAGTTGATTGGTGCTTTGCCTGCTCGCACAAAATAACAGTTTCGTCACTCAATCCATGACTTTGTGGGACACAGCCTGGCTCAGGACCAGGACTAACCAAGACCGACACACAGGGTTGGCTCGATTCCAACATTCCATTGCTAAACATGTCACCTTGAATTAAGTTCAGCTCCAAGGAGACGCAAGCACGGGTTTGAGCCCTGAGACATCACAACAACGTGGCAAGACGTGATATCGAACGCAAGGATTATTTGTAGTTAGTATTTGCAGGCACTGGGGTCACACTGCATACACATCAACCTTGGGAACAGTGGAACTGAGGCTGTTGTGGAAACGTAATGTGACCAGGCAAAAGGGAAGGAGTCACTCAAAGTGCACTGGAAATAGGACAATGGTTTCAGCTCACATGGCGAAGGCTATGGGCTACAGTAAGAGCTCACCCTCTGCCAAGGCTCAAGTGGACACTGAAGAGCAAGCATTCACTGGAATCAGTAGGAAAAGATGTAACAGCAACAACAGCAACAAATATACACAGTAGCGCCTTTCACATCGGGAGGAAGTCCTAAGGAGCTGAAATAATATCTCTGTAAATAGCTATCGAAGAGGGAAATTGTCCATTGTTCTAGCAAATCCAAGGCTTCCGACCATCTTGTGTAGAGAGGACCATGAGGACAGTTCTCTTTATTTCCCAATTCTTTCCCTTTCCCCCTCCTCCCCTGGCTCGGCCACGGGATCCGTTATTGGGAAGCGCTCTGAGACGCCGTCCGTTGTTATTGTTGGAAGGATTAATTTAAGACTTCTGTCTCCTCCTGTTCTTGAGCCAGTCCCAGAAAAGTTCACAAATGGTTTCACCCTGGGCCATCATTGTTTGTTAGTTGAGCAGTAAATGTGTATTAGTGACCAAGACATCATCTTATCTGACTCGTTTTCGTCAGCATCTTTGATGCAGGAATGGGTTGTTGGTGCTCTCACACTGTAGTGTCAGGAACATCAGCCTTTTTATTCAATTACATGAGCCTTTAGCCAGTTTGACAGATTATAATAATAATCCATGCATTTGATATCGTGCCTTATCATGACTTCTATCTCAAAGCACTTCATAGAATATACTGTAAAGAGAATTAACTGCATATGGCAGCCAGGTATGCACAGAAGTGTCCCACAAACAGTCATGTGTTTGTGACCAAATAATTTTTATGACCAACTTTTTTTTTTTGAAGGGATTGTATTTGGATTGTCACAAAGTACAGTACATTGAGTGCCACAATGGATTTTAATGGAGGATTACATTTTCAGTGGTTGGCAGTGTCGTGTGGAAGGCCTTTGTTGTGCACACTGTCATATTATTGAACAAATTTAATTCTCTGAAGGACCTTGAGTCAGGCACCAATTGGCTTTTTAGCTCTTTGCATATCACTGAAATAGTAATGAACATCATGAAGCTTTAATGAGCTCCTGTGTACCGGCTTGTGTTTTGTTTCTAACCAACTGATCGCAAAGGTTTTCCCATTTCACATGCCAATTTTTTTTTTAAAAAATCAAATAATTTCAAACAATACTCTGTATCATTCAAAAAATATGAACTTTAAATATAATGTATATATATATACTGTATATTTTAAATACACAGAAAATAGATTAACTAGCAACTTTTTTAAAAAAAATCAGTTAGTGAATGATTTGGCATTTATATGCACAACAGTGTCCCACAAATCCCAACCATTTTTTTTTGGTAGGGATTATTAAACCTGGAAAAGTGATCCGCCAATCGGCTAACAACCAGGTTCCTATTTGCTGCTAGATAAACAGGGACATGTGGAGTAAGTTAACTTGCCTAAGGTTTTGCCCTGTTCGGCAATTGAAACCAAGTCCTTTTGCGTGCGAAGCGAGCACGCTCACCCCTACGCTACGTGACCCCTCTCCATTTATGTTTGTTCTGGCGCCTTTCCCAGTTATTCTCCCTGTATGAGTTGTGAAGAGATATCTCGTTATTCTATGTGGAGCCCCCAAGAATGAAGAGGGAACCAGGTCCAATGCTTCTGAAACTAGACTCCAGCAAGTGCAAACATAGCCTAGGGCACCTGATGCTTTAATGTTCATTCCCCATCTCCACCCTGCTCAGAACATCACCAGGACATACTCACTGCGACAGTAAGCCTGGCAATCATCCCAGGCCCAATAATCCTGCAGATAAAATTAATCATTCTCAGGCCTGTTTACAGGACTTTGCCATGCCCCCAAAAAGGCTACCTCACAGTCACTACACTCAACATCAATTCCTGCAAAGCACTTTGATCTTATAGGCGCCATGTCAAATGGAAGAGGTTGTTTACACCTAATTTGTGTAAAAACATTTACTGGGCAATGAGAAATTTTCATTCACGGTAACCTGAATATTGAGTCCTTTAGCATATTGCTTAGACCACTCTCCTTACAAACCTGGGTTTGATTCCCAGGCAGCATGAAATGTTGGGTACATTTCCTTACTCTATGCACCTCTGTTTACCTAGCATTAACAACAACAACAACAACAAAATTACATTTATAGAGCACCTTTCACACTGGGTGGACGTCCCAGATTAAGTAGAAACCTGGTTGTTAGATTGGTGGATTGCTTTTCCAGGGGTATTAATCTCCTAAATATATATATATACTTGGTCATGTAATCCATGATTGTTTGTGGGACACTGCTGTGTGCAAATGGCTGCCGGGTTTCATCCACAAAATATGCAGTCAATTCACTTCACAGTATATTCTGTGAAGTACTTTGAAACGTCTCGAAAAGTAGGTGAAAGAGTTATGTCAAATGTAAGGATTATTATTATTATTAATGGAGTTACTAACATAATACTGATAACACGCACAAGCACAAAACAAGTATAAGTTTTCAATTTTAATAGTTTCTAAATGTAAAATAGATAACTGAGTAGCAGAATAAAGTGAGGTTTGTAATCATTGGTTTACTCAGTGCTAGAAATGAATACATAACCTTCTGTCCATAGACTTTTGTGTACTGCTTACAGATTGTCTGCTGTTACAGTTTATCTGATGCTCCTATTATTAGGAGCATCAGATAAAGCATCAGATCTTTCCATTAGAAATTTCTTTCTAATGGAAAGAAATTTCACCTGGGTCCAGATTCTTAGCATGGCTAAACTTTTAACATAGTGGTTAGCGCACTCGCCTCGCAAATGAGAGGACCCGGGTTCGATTTCTGGGTAGGGTGAAACCTTAGGCACATTTCCTTACTCCACGTGCCTCTGTTTACCTATCAGTGAGAAAGAACTCAGTTGTTAGTTGATTGGTGGTTCACTTTCCACGTTAATAATCGGTTCCCCCCAAATTAAATTAACAATAATTTGGTCACTCAATCCATGACTGTTACGGGCTGCCATGTTTTGCCCACAGGATATACAGAAAATCACTTTACAGTATATTTGTGAAGTGCTTTGAGATGCCTCAGCAAAGTGATAACACACTATATCAAGTGCATCTTGATATATTATCATTTTACACATTTGACGGTACATTCTGTGTCAAATGCAAGGATGATGATGATGATGATGATGATGATGATGATGATGATTATTATTATTATTATTATTAGCACAGTCTTTGCTACTATGCATGTACAATGGCTTCATAGTGTAGCCCATACATTCCCCAGATTTGCTTCCCTTTCATCTTGGCCAGTAGGACAGACCAGAGGTGCTCAGAGTATGGCTGCTCAGAGGTGCTAATAGGATTGTTGCTTGTAGCCACAATGGGGCGGTATTTGCTGTGTGGACATGGAAGAGCCATCTTGCATGCAATCACTTAGCAATGTTATTGTGATTTCCTGGCCCATTAAACAGCTGCTCCTGTTTTGAAGTTGGAAGGTCCTTAGAACCTATGGGACATAAAAATAAAGAGCATTACAAATAGTTCCTTTCTCTGTTCTCTCCGAGGTGAATCATTCACCAGCCGTGAATCATTCACTCATTGCTGGAGTGATTATGGTGGACAATTTGGGACACAAAAGGCTATATATCTAACCATACGTTGTGACATCTGCAGCATGGACGTTCACTGTGCTGTCAGTCACCGTCGACTCTCACACGTATAACTGACTGATACACACAAAGATGCTAAATAGACTGAACCAGAAATAAGGAACTTTTCTTTGTATAGTGCCTTACATAATAATAATAATAATAATAATCCTTACATTTGATATAGTGCCTCATCAGTGCTTCACAGGATACACTGTAAAGTGAATTAACTGTGTATTTTATGGATGAAACTTTGCATTTTACAATGGCTAATGCCTCAAAAATATTACTGTTAAGTGCAGTCATGTGTTTTTTCATTCATTTATATCAAGATTGGGTGAATGGTGATTCAGTTGGCAAGCAAGGTCATTGGGAGAAATTTCCTTCTCTTTTCCAATAGAGCTAATGGATCTTTAACGTTCATATGAACAGACAGATCTTCGAAACAAAGAAGGAGTTTCTCCCAGCATCCTGGTCAACATTCTCCCAGGTTAACTGAGCGTTCACCTCAGTTTAACATCCATGGAATCAATCCAATCAACGGAAACAGGAACTTACATCAGTAAAATGCACAACTGAATTGTGTGTAACTTCCTTCATATGTTCCATGTGGTATGTGTGTAGGTTCTAGCAGTTTCTTGTAAGAATAAAGTAAAACCAGAAACTGTGGTGTGACTTCCTTATAATCTGCTTTGATCCACATTAAACTTTTAAAACCTTCCAAGTTTACACTCCTCCCAACCTCTGTGATCTACTAACACCCTACCAACCTGTCCGCTCCCTCTGCTTGGCAAGAACTGGCCTCCTCCATGCCCCCTGCCCTGCTCATACAACTATTGGCCGTCTGGCCTTCAGCCTATCTGCCTCCACCCGCTCCTTGGAACACCATTCCGGAATCCCTTTGTTTCTTCCTTGCCTCCTTCAAGGCCTGTCTCAAGATCTTCTTTGACCGCGCCTTCAAATTTCTAAGGTGCAAGAACAGATTTTGTTTTACTTTGTAACTTGTAAAATTATATTCCCTTTCTTGATATAGTGCGAAAAGAGCTACATCAAATGCACAGATTATTATTATGATGATTATTATAATAATCTTTCGATTTAAAATAGGATATACAGTACAATAGACTGACTTGTTTTGTGAGTGAAATGTGGCAGTCAGTTGCGCATAGGAATGTCCCACAAACAGCCATAGAGTGAGTGACCAATTTTTTTTGGGGGGGTGGTGGGGGTCTGTAGGCTCTGTTCTCTATTCGAACAGTGCCAGAGGATCTTTAACATCCAGGCAAGACGAGACCTCAGTTTGACATCTTAGCCAAAGGACAGCACCTCTGACAAGGAAATAGCCCTCACCCATCACTCCGCCTCCATCCCCCCAGCACTGCATTTGAATGTCATCATAGACATGCTCTGCAACAAAGCGTCTTAATCGAGTGTGATATTTTAATATGAAAACATGAGTCTCTGTGTAACACGAACGGGATGCACAATGGAACGTGCATTTTGTCAATTGAGAAAGTCAATGGCAGGAGGCTCGGGTGGGTGATTGCAATGGGAATGTCATGAGTAGATGATACCTGTTGCCTGGGGCAGGAAGTGGCTGTCTGCCCAATGCTGCCATTGTTTGAGAGGGTTACGCACTAACAAATGCATTGTTTACAAACAGCATGTTGTGCCTTGGTCCAACAGATGGGTGCAGCCTGTGAGCAATAAGGCTACTGTTTGGCGCCTAGGGGCAAGCTGGCCCACGCACAGAAGACATCACATGCCATTCAAACACGCTACTTGTATGTGGTGTGAGGCTACCGTTTACGAGGTGATTGCCCAAACAGTGAAACTGATGCTCACTTGTGTATGTAATAGCAATCAGAAGTGGAGCTTTCTGAACTCAAGAGTGGTCGAAAGTAAAACTGCAACTACTTAAAATAGCTTTTTCCCTTAACCCTATAAAGTACACAGTATGATTTGATGTGGTTAGTGTGTATCCTATGTGAAAATGATTCAAGTCATACTCTAGATATACATCTTGTGGAAAGTGCAGTGTAACAGACAGAGCTGCATTGTATCATACTGTAATTAACACACCAGAATGCAGATTTGCATAAGCCATTAATATCAGTGGCGTGAAAAGTGCTGTACGAATGTGATATTATTGTTGTTGTTGATTCCCTGATTCAGGGGATGTTAAAGATCCTATGGCACTACTCAAAAAGAGATGGGAGTTTCTCTCCCAGTGTCCTGGCCAACAATCCCCTAAATGAAATTAAAGGAGGCAGTGGATGGTGGGTGGTGTGTGTATGGGGTGGTGGGGGGTGGGGAAGATAAGGATGAAATTGGCCCATGGACTGTCAGGTGGATCACCCTGGTCTAGGCTACAACAACAATAACAACAACAGCAACAAAAACTTAGATTTATATCGCGCCCTTCAGACCGAGTGGCGTCTCAGAGCGTTTCCCAATAATGGATCCCAGGGCCGAGCCAGTGGGAGGGAGAAGAAAGTGACCAAAAGCGCGGTCGAAAAGAAAAGTCTTTAGCAGAGGCCTGAAGGTAGGAAGAGAGGGGCCGAGGCGAAGCGAGTGAGGAAGGGAGTTCCAAAGCCTCGGGGCGTAGTGGCTGAAGGCACGGCCGTCGATGGTGGAGCGGAGGATTCGGGGGACAAGGTGGAGGCCAGATCCAGTGGAGTGAAGGCAATGGGTGCTGTTGCGAGGAGAGAGGAGGTCGGAGAGGTAGGGGGGGGGGTGCAGAGGAGTGGAGGGATTTAAATACAAGAGTGAGGATCTTGGAATCGATCCTCTCCGGGACAGGGAACCAGTGCAGTCTGGCAAGGACTGGGGTAATCGGCGAGCAGTGTTTGGTACGGGTTGACACTTCAGCGCTGGGGAGAATGCTGCATTGTCACAGGTGCCACTGTTTAGATTAGACATTAAACCCTCATTCCATTGGTCTGTTCATGATTAAAATCCCACGGCACTTTGCGAAAAGAGAAGGTTTTCTTTCCAGTGTCTTGGCCAACAATCCCCTAGGTGATAATAAATAATACATATAATAATAATGACAATCCTTGCATTTGATATCGCGCATTATCGCATCTTTAAAACATCTCGAAGCACTTCATAGTAAAAGTACACTGTCATGTAAATTGACTGTATATTTTGTGGGCGAAACACAGCAACCATCTACGCACAAGTGTCTCACAAACAGTCATGGATTAAGTGACCAAGTTATTATTATATTGAAATGTTTATTTTGAAAGGATTATTACACCCTGGAAAAGCGATCCATCAATCATTTGATAAATAGATAAAATTGATCATTTACTTTATGGCTTATTTCAAGGGATGGGGTTCTGAGCAAATTGCCTGCTGCGCGTAGATACAAAATAGATACACTTGACAGTAAATCCCATGAACTGCTTTGAGACTTTTTAACAAACGTTAGCGTTTGCACACAAGTGGCATTGCCACCTAAATCAGACTACAGGTATTCAATACACTTGCCACTGGGTATAATTCAGACTTCTTACACTGCTTTGATCTTAAACAACAAAGATGAAACCATCTGCCCAAATGATGGGTTACAGTATCCCTGTCTCGGCACACGCACTGAGTGCAATATTATAACATGGCGCAATATAATGTAACATGACGATGAACCGAAACACAATGCAAAACACACAATAGTGCAATGTAATATAATCCAATTTATTGTCATACAATATGCTACACGACCCTTTAACAGTTACATAATCTAACACTGAGCGAAACATGATATAACATGAAACACACGTTTATTCTGTAACACTGCAACACAATGTAAATTGTAATATTATACAACATAACCAAACACTATGTAAAATACTATGGTTTACCTCGCGGCAATATGCTCCAACTTACATTGCAACACATTAAGAATGTAAAGCGACATACTTTGCCACAGTAACATTCAGCACCACAGAGCAACAACACGACATGCTGCAAGACAGTGTGATAACCAATATGGTAGGGCTTAACATTTAAGATAATGCAAAATTCTTCAATTCTGTCTTCCTTTCATTTCATTTCTCCTCTGCAAGACGAAATCATAGCCAGGTTTTCTCACCCCACACATCTCTATTTTACCGAGTAGTAAGTAGGAACCCGATTGTTAGTGATTTGATGGATAGCTTTCCAGGGGATACTTTCCAACAATAAATAAATAAAAATAATATTAATTTGGTTACTCAATCCACAGCTATTTGTCTGCCACGTTCGACCCACAAAATACACAGTGAATCCACTTTACAGTATATTCTGTGAAATACTTTGAGACATCACAACAGTGTGATAAATGCAAGATTTATTATTATTATTATCAATCATTTGGAATCAGAATCTTTTTACAATCTATGAAAAGCTAACTTGCAAATGACGAGTTTTAAAAAGGTTCCACAATCCTGCACCATTTTAAATATTTAAGAAAAATTTTATTTTAAAACTTACAAGCTTACAAGTTTGCGATTTACAAGTAGGTGGTATTCAAATATAAAACCAGTGAAATACGCTACAGTTCAAAACATTGACTACGTACAGTATAACATACAGCTTTTAATGTAAATCATGAAATATATTTTAATATAAATTAACACTAACACATTAGAATATTTAAATTGTAACATTTTCAACATACATAACATATTACATACAATCTTCTGTTTCACACGCTACTGTAGAACAGTGTGCCTCTAAAGCAGACAAACAGCTAGAATGTAATTTGAAGTGAGATACAGTATTATTCCATCATGTTACCATCACACTGTGAAACATACTGTGTTATTATAAAATATGCCTATGGAAATCTCGTAACATGCTGGCACACTGTAACCCACAACAGATTGCAATCCATAATTTACTGTTATATGTAGCGTCAGGCTGAAGCCTACAATCCTATAAACTAAAGGTTTGGTAAAATATTGTAAAACATTATAATGAACCAGAAAAAATAGAGCATATGCAACACGCTGTGAAGTGTTAGGACACAATGTAACATAATGAATCTACTGCAACATAACAGGTTAGAATAATAATAATCCTTGCCTTTGATATGGCGCCTTATCATGTCTTTGAGACGTCTCAAAGCCTTCACAAAGCACACTGCCAAGAGAATTGACCACATGTTTTATATATGTGTGTGTGTGTAGTTAAATGGAATCTGTTGTTGTAATGCAGTATGTTGTAATATCCTGTAATATTAAGTAAGGTATTGGAACATTGGAACCAGATCATCACACATTATAGCACATTGTATGGTACTGAATAATGATCTTTGTAATTGATTGTGTAATGACTATGTAGGCGAATATGGCAGCCAATTTGCACACAGCAAACTCTCACATGCAGCCATGTGGATGACCAATTTTATCTAGAGGTCTGTTGGTCAGGGCACTGGGAGAACTTCCTTCTCTTTACGAATCGTTTGCCACCTGAATGTGAGCAAACACAGCCATGCTCTATCCTGTGCCCCAACACACGTCAATACACCTTGCAGTTGGTGTCAATGGATAATGATCAGGATGAGAAGATCAGCTGATTTTATTCCTCTCCTGTATTGAGTGGCAATACGAGTTATTATAGAATAAGTGTTCTGAGATCAACAAAATCAGCATAGCTTGCAGAGAAGCAGTGTAGGAGAAGGTCAGAGAGAGACGCGGAGTTGCTGGGGAACAGAGGGATTTATAGGTGATGGTAAGGACCTGGAAACCAATTCATTGGCAAGTCTAATTTTAATGACACTGTGAACATGGAGAGATCAGAGGAGGTGTACCATCCGGCACATTTTGCTACAGAATTCAGTTGATTTCCTCTCGCAGTGAATAGCTCCATCTCCTCACGCCTCTTGTCTGTGTCGACTGTGGCGATGCACCAGCACATCGCAAGATATTACAAGCAGCAGGAAGATGAGAAGGGGGTTTTGTGTAGACTGTGGCTCCAGCCCCCGCTTGCATGTTAACCACTGCAGGGATGCTCTAGGGGAGAGTGCACAACCAACTACTTTAATGTAATTGCTTTGGAGGCCTCATGCAATATTTAATATGCTGTCAACACAAATTAGAGGGACTTATTGTGTGAAAACACAAAGTTACCAAAAGTGTTTCTCACAATGTGTAGCGGCTCCTTGAGCTTCCACAGTTCCTTTCAGCCGCTTGTGTCTGCGCCCACCTTTCACCAAAACCGGAGCCATCGCCACCAGACTAGCTCACTGTCCATCAATGATGGGTAGTTCTACACACAAACTAAAATGCTATTGTTCGGTCCGTGTTGGGATTGCCCTTATATTTGATAACAATAAGACAATAAGCAATAGCCCTTGCATTTGATAAATCACCTTCCACTTTGGGGTGGATGTCTCAAAGTGCTTCACAGGAGTTATCACAAAGCGGAGTGACTGTGTATTTTGTTGGCAAATGCAGCAGCTAATTCACGCATAACAATATTCGCCAAAACCAATTATACTGCGGAGATTGTTGGCCAGGAAAAGATACATCCTGTGAAGAGCTATCATGCAAGGATTATTATCATTATTATTAATTAAAAACATACTAATCTCCTTCCAGTCATTACAATGATATATTCCTGTGTGAGTGCAGAATTAAATATTAGCGGGCAGTGTGGGTTGGATGAACAACAACACTGCTGAAAACAAAAGGAACCAGAGAGCGATGTTTCAAAGTAACAGAAAAATAATTATAATCTCCAGAAAAGTTACACCAGGCACCAGACTGAAGCCAGGAAGAGTGTGAGTTATGTAACGAACGTATTGGATTGTAGAACTAAAACATGTAGGATTTCATAATGCATTCCTTGAGTTAAATAAACCATAAATTGTACCTAATAGAATGTGGCCTTTGGCAATTATGCCCTGAAACTCTGGAACTCTCCCCAATCCCCCTGCCTTGCCCCCTCTCTCCGCTGCTGTCAAGCGCTTTGGGACGCTACCCCATGTGAAGGTCACTATGTAAATGCAAGTTGTTGTTGTTGTTGTTGTTGTTGTTGTAATAGCGCAGAAGCAGGCCATTTGATCCATAAAGTCAGCAGTGGTGTTTTTCTCCACCTGAGTTATATAGTCTACGGATACACAATCACTACACAGCAGGCTACAAATAATAATAAGAAGAATAAGAATAATCCTTGCATTTGATATAGCACTTTTCACGTCTTCTAGATGGCTCAAAGCACTTCACAGAATATACTGTAAAGTGAATTGACTGTAGATTTGTGGGCAAAATGTGGTAGCCAACTGGGCACAGCATTGTCTCCACAAACAGTCATGAAGTGAAATGATCCATTTAAAAAAAAAATTTGGAGTAATTATTATTAGCCGGATGGAGTAAGGCAACTTGCCCAAGGTTTCGCCTGACCTGCCTGGATTCGAACACAGTTACTACATTTTACAGTCAAATTCATTAACTGATCGAGTGGTTCAGGAGTACGAAGGGGTTTCACATATAACTAAGAAACAAATTACTTTTTGTTTCCCTATGTGAGAAGTCAATCTTTGCAAGAGGATGAGGCCTTAACAATGGAGTGAAGGAAGGTTGGATTAGGATGACAAAGGCTCTCTGTTCACACAGAGTAATAAAAGTATCTGCCCCAGAGAGAATCATTGAGGAGAAATCAGTTGAGGGGTTACAGATAGAGATAAATGAATAATAATAATACAATAATAATCCTTGCATTTACTATGGCACCTTATCTTGTCGTTCAGACGTCTCAAAGCGCTTCACAGAATATACTGTAAAGTGAATTGACTGTATGTTTGTGGGCAAAACACGGCAGCCAATTGCGCACGGCAGCGTCCCACAAACAGTCGTGGATTGAAATGACCAATTATTATTATTGTGTGTTTTTGGGGAGTTTGTAGGTCTTGGATTGGTGAAGCGCACTGAGTGAGGGTGTGATATAAAAGCAAGTTGTTATTATTGTTGGTCTGTAGTGGAATAGCGGTCTCCCGGTTGCTAGGTTCCCTTTTGGCTCGAGATGCGCCAAATCTTGGAAGATTTCTGCCTTTTACCAAGTGTTTGTTTCTATCTCGAACCAACGAATCTGCATGTGATGTGTATCAGACCATTGTGGTGATTCCACCCTTGTACTGTCTGGCAATAGCCACTGCTTCTGGGTTTGAAGGGATTATTATCCTCAGCAAGCGATCCGCCGATCGAATAACAACCGGGTTCCTACTTACGGCTTGATAAACAGGTGGAGTGTGGAGTAAGGCAACTTGCCCGTCAGTCAGTTCTCCCTCAAACCCGGGTTCTCTCGCTTTGCGAGGCGAGTGCTCTAAGCACAAACCTAATTGTTGTTGTTTGCGCACAACAACAAGGAGAGAGCTTAACCAAGAACAGAGAGCAGCCGCCACACCCACCTAATTGAGAACATGTTCAGCAACTTCCCTAATTTGTTGTGATCTATTGATCGCTGATGACAAGTCTTGCAGAGACACTAGGTGTACAGCTGCTGTTGTGGGCAGGTCACTGAGCTCCCGTGCAGGCACAAAAGAAAAAGAAAAACCCTACGCAGCTCCAACCTGATGCCTGGGCTTTGTTTAAGTTAAACACAGCAGGAATTAACTTCACTTTTATGATAGCTAAATTAAGATCTCACACATAATTCTGCCCGCCGCAGGTACATTAAGCAGTGGGAGAGCACGTTGGAACAAGTTCAGCAGAATTCACTGAACACGTCTGTCGGAAGCCAGAAGCATCGATCAATTATTTTTTTGGTGGGGTCAGCTGTTGTGTCTGACAAACAGCAAAACCAACCATCATGTTTAAGCGTATCTGAACTAGACTGAAGTTTGCCGTAAGGACTTGTTGCTTTTTCATGTGCGCATCATTTTGCATCAACATGTAACAAATAACTGATAACTGTTAATAACGTCTGCCATTGCAGTCTCAATTGGGACAACTCATCGCGGGGATCTTTAAAAGGCCATCGGAGCTTCTGAGCCACATATTGACTTCGGTAACCAATAATCTATTTATTGATGTGTGGAACTATCATCCTTTTCTGAATGTGGGCATGACCGTTTGCCTCTTGCTAGTCTGTCAGATCCTCCCCAGAGTTCATTGACCCCTCGGAATAGCCTTTAGCCCTTTCAACACCTTGGGACGTCCTCCTGACGTGAAAGACGTTGTACAAGTGTAATTTTGTTGTTGTTGTTGTTACATGTCTCCTTCCCCAACTCCAGCAGACTGTGATACACGGTGGTAGGCAAGGAGACAATGCATTGTGATGTCCTGTAGTGCGTTGTAAGATGTATCACATGAATGAGATTCTGTAACGTGCTACACATTGAGATGCACTGGCACTCGACAGCGTAATTGACTAACGCACTGAAACTCTGTAACACTCGGTAACACGCTGTCGTGCATCATGACATACTGTACTCCAGCATGCAACAACCTAGGGGAGAACTATCTTCAATGGTGGAGAATAAATTGTTGATGCGCTATAATTCAATTGATCATTTCATCCAAACGTGCAAGATATAAGTGACATAACAGGGTATGATTTGTGGTATTAAATCTGCTCACACTCAGCTACCGTTAACGCTACAAACCAAAGCCCTAACAATAGTGTGTATGTATGCCAGACAGTGCTCTCTGTGTGGTTTTAGCTGGTTAAAGTCCAGCAGTTACCCCAAAAGGTCCCAAAGCCCTGGATCCTGCCAATCTTCTCCGAATACCTTCCAGAATTAGGTAAAGCAAGATGTGACCCTCCAGGGAACGTGTGAGATACCTGGCTGAGTCCCCAGAAAATAATTTGCGGTATTTCTTAATTTGCAGAATCCTTAACAATGAATCAGAGTAACGGAAAGTACGGTTCATCACAATACCAATATGATCTACTTCTGCAGGAGAGTATCCCGCTGGTTAGCAGGAATTTTAATGGGATTCCCTGTTAAGAAATCCCTTTAAGAAATCCTGCATTACTTATGAAATTAATTACTTATGAAAAGCTTTGAAACATCTTAAGGCCCCCTTAATAAGCAAAGCTCTTGTGTGTACAGGGCAGTCCAGTCAATCATCAACATCACCTTTGGTCTTTGCATTTGGATTCTCACATATGTTAGACATGAGGGTTTCAAACAGGGAACAGGAGTCTCTCTAGGGTGCCAGGAGATATTTCCTTTCCCACTGTCCTACACACACTGTATCCAGGTATCTAGTAGAGTCCTGCAGCGTAGCAGTGAGCACCCTTTGTGTCACAAGCAAGAGGACCCAGGTTAGATTCCCCTTGAGGGGTGAGACCTCTAGTAAGTTTCTTTACTCTAACACACCTCTGTTTATCTAGCAGTAAGTAGGAACCCAACAGTTAGTCAATTGGTGGATAATCCCCGCAAAAAAAATAAAAAAAATAATAATAATAATTTGGTCACTCAATCCACGACTATGCATGGATTGGTTGCCACATTACACCCACAAAATAGACAGGCAATCCACTCTATAGTACATCCTGTGAAGCGCTTTGAGCCATCTCGATGACACGATATCAAACGCAAAGATTATCATTATATATTACCAAGTGTGTCTGTGGATCTCTTCGCATTCCTCACCGTCATCTTTACAAGCAAGTGTTTGATCCTCACATTTTACAGACGCTCAGGCACTAATGTGTGTGTGTGTTTGTAATTAAAACTGGGACCATCCCTTTGCGAAAACTAGTCCCTTCTCACTGGTGAGTTTCATCTGCTCTCAGATGAGAGTGCAGGGATGTGTTGATGTGGGTCTGTGTGCTAAACATCACCTTCTGCCTGCTCTCCAAAGCCCCTCCGAGCTTTGCTAGCCCAATCAGCGCTGTGTGACCAGATGTCTGAATCCCAATGGCCCCTTGGAGTCTTGGCGTCTCCTCATCCCGTCTCCCATAGGCTCCGAGATCAAAGGGATCAGCGGTGATAATATAAATTTATCATCTTTCCCTTTCTTCTCATATTTGTGCTCCCTGAAGCAATGCTAAACCCTGCTCTCGGAGCACAGGGAATTAGGGGCTGTGGCTGCTGCTACATTGCAATTCCCTCCTGCTGTTCATAGCTTACACTGCCCCCCCCCCCCCCAACCACCACCTCCCCCCCCCACCCCCCCCCCCTCCCCCGCCCACCACACCACATTGACTCTAACTCCCCTCCACGTCTCTCCGTGCCAATCCCCATCACCTCCAACAACAACTTCCTCTTTCAGTTACATTCACACGCGGTGAAGCCTTAGACAAGTTTCCTCACTCCACCCAAAAGTAGGAACCCGGGTGTTAGTCAATTGATGGATTGCAATCTAACAATAGTCCCTCCAAAAATAGATAAATGGAATAACAATACAGTAATGTGTTCATGACTGTTTGTGGGACACTGCTATACACAATTGGCTGCCGAGTTTCATCCACAATATATACAGTCAATCAACTTTACAATATATTCTGTGACACTCTTTGTGATGCCTCAATGATGTGATAAAATATTAACTGCAAGTTCTATTATTATTACAGTCACGCTCGTATTTACACTCTCACTTTTACACACTTAACATAGCACATTCATGTAAACACACTCACTGTTATACACTCACTGTTACATATTCACAATTACAGACGAACTGTTGCACATTCACAGTTACACACTCGCTGTTACACACTTACGGTTACAGTCATTGTGCACAGTGAGAGCAAAAGCAGTGGTGGGGAGGTGGGGAGGTGGGGAGTGTGACCTATATGTGGTCCTGCCTGGAATGTGTAGCCATTTGCTTCCACAAAGTGATGATTTCTAACATGGTGGATAATGGGACATGGATATTCTTGAGATATTGATACTCTCAGCCTTGTTGTAATGGGCAACTGAATACTTCTCCACACAATGAAAACCTAGAATCATAAAACATGACAGCTCATAAAGCACACATTAGGTCCATCATGTCATATGCCATCTCGCCCTCTGGAACTTTCTCCTCTGAATCGCATTCCCTTGCTGTTTCCTTACTGTGTGGAGTCCTGTAGCTCAGTGGTTAGAGCACTCGCCTTACAAGCTTAGACCTGTGTTCAAATCCAGGCAGGTCAGGGCGAAATCTTGGACAAGTTTCCTTACTCCATATGCCTAATAATAATCCCTCTGAAAAATTGGTCATTTCAATCCATGACTGTTCGTGGGACACGGCTGTGTGCAATTGGCTTCCACGTTTCGCCCACAAATATACAGTCAATTCACTTTACAGTATATTCTGAGACGTCTAGAAGACGTGAAAAACGCTATATCAAATGCAATGCTGATTATTATTATTATCTCATCCTCCTCTAAATCCTATTCCCCTGGTTTTTCTTTGTCCACTTAAAAAAAATTCACAGGTATTTATCCAGCTCCCTTAAAGTCGCTATTATGTTGTTGGAAGTGTGGGAAGAGAAAAATAATGTAAAAAGGTATTCACTGAGCCCAAGGCTGTGATAAATATTGAAATCAGACCAGAGTTGTGATGAAGCAGCAGGGATGCTGTGCCATATCCATGAATAAAAGCCGAAGTCTTCTCCATCAGTGAATAAAACATTTGTGCGAGAAACCAGAGCCTCCAATTCCTCGGGTTTGCTGGTCAAACTGCATTGTGATATCTCGCAAGCATGTTACTCAGAAGAAGAAATCTACCACACGCCATACTCAACCCATATGGTGCTCTGGACATCTGCACCTAGAGTACTTCATCCAGTTCTGATCACCACCACCACAACAACAACAACTTCTGATAAGAATAATTCTTGCATTTGATGTCGGGTGCTAGATAACACATCTTCGAGACATCTCAAAGCGCTTCACAAAATATACCATAATGTGAATTAACTGTATGTTTTGCGGGCAAAATGCGCCAGCCAATTGCGCACAGCAGTGTCCAACAAACAGTCATGAATTCAGTGACTAAATTATTAATATTTTTTTGAAGAGATTACTACCCCCGGAAAAGAAGTCCGCCAATCAACTAACAATTGGGTTCTTACTTATTCCTAGGTGAACATGGGCGTGTGGAGTAAGGATACCTGTCCAATGCTTTGCCCTGCCTAAGAATAGAATCAAGGTCGTCTCGCTTGCGAGGCGAGTGCTCTAATCACTAAGCTACAGTTCTCCACTTGAATTTGCATAGGGTAGCATCCCACAAGGCTTGACAGTGGGTGGAGGGAGGTGACTGGTGGCATGGTCGAAGAGGAAGGTCTTCAGTGAAACCTATAGATAACAATAATAATCCTTGCATTTGATATAGCACTTTTCACATCTGCTACATGTCTCAAAGCGCTTCACAGAATATACTGTAAAGTATAATTGATTGTATACTTGTGGGCAAAATGTGGCAGCCAATTGCGCACAGATGGATCAAGTCGGAGGGATTGAGGGAACATGTTCCAGAGTTTCAAGTGTAGACATAGACAGCAGACGAGGTCCTGGAGACAGTGTAGAGGAGAGCAACAAAGATTATGATAATAATGTCTACATATCAAATAATAATGGCGTATTTACGTTGAGTGGACATCTCAAAGCGCTTCACAGGCTATACTGTAAAGCGGACATTGGGGACATCCACAGTGTTAGAGAAATAAACTATGGGCAATGATTAAACAAACTGGGGCTCTTCAGTTATGAAACGACATGTCCCAGAAGAGTCGTTATAGCTGTATAACATTTTAAATGAATTGGAAAAAGTAAAGCCAGAACAATACTTTCAATGTACCAAGAACATAAGAACAAGAGGTCAGAGGTTTACATTTGCGAAGGACAATTCTTGGACAGACACCAGGAAGTATTTACTCGTGACTGGAACAGGTGACTAGGAAGCCAAGATGTGGATTCAGTAAAAACAACCCGCCAAATGCTGTGTTGGGAGGACAGTGGGGTGGCAACATAGTCAAGCTGTATAGTGCTCCAGTCAGCCACACCTAGAGAACTGCATACAGTTCTGATCACCACCAGCACAACAGCGACAACTTGCATTTATATAGCATCCCTCACACAGGTAGTGCCCCAGAACACTTGACAGGAGCAGATCACAGCCACAAGTCTCAGGGAGATGATGGTACAGTCAAAGAGGAAGAGGAGTAGTCGGTTCAGCTCCTCAAGCCTGTTCTGCCATTCCACTAGAGCAGGGCAGATCTGTACCTCAAGTCCATTTTTTTGCCTTTGTTCCACAGCCTTTCATACCTTTGCTGGGATCCACAAGGGATTTCAGGCCTCAGATTTCCAGATTTGTGTGCTTTCCTCCTTGTCTTTAAGAATCGAGGGATCTTTTGTTGCTGGTTGACCAGTTGTGCATCCCCCAGTGCTTTCCACTTTCACTTCTGTGCTTTGTAACCATATTTGCATTTCATAGAATCATAGCATGTTACGGCACAGACGGAGGCCATTCGGCCCATCGAGTCTGTGCCGGCTCTTTGACCGAGCAAGTCACTTTCATTAACCCCAATCACCAGCTTTCTCGCCATAACCCTGCAAACCTGTCTTCCCCAGATACCTATCTAGTTCTCTCTTAAAAGCTGCCATCGAATCGGACCTCACTACCCGTTCAGGCAGATCATTCCAAATTGGAACAACTTGCTGTGTATACAAATTTCTTCTTACCTTCCCTCTGCTTCTTTTGGTAGATATCTTAAGACTGTGACCACGGGTCACAGACACACCTACCAGCGGAAACAGCTTTTCCCTATCTAGCCTGTCGAAATCTTGAAGATTTTCATGATCTTGAAGACCTCTATCAGGTCCCCGCATAACCTTCTCTGCTCTAATGGGAAAAGTCCTAACTTCTCCAGCCTATCGTCATAGATAAGGTTCCTCATTCCTGGTATCATTCTCGTGAATCTCCTCTGCACCCTTTCCAGTGCCTTAATGTCCTTCCTGAAATTAGGTGCCCAGTACTGGACGCAGTACTCCAGCTTAACCAGTGTTTTGTATAGATTAACCGTAACCTCCCTATTCTTATATTCTATGCCCCTACTAATAAGGCTCAGTACACCAAATGCCTTTTTTACTGCCTTATCTACCTGCCCCGCTACCTTTAATGATTTGCTTACTTGAAAACCCAGATCTCTCTGTACGTTGAGCTACCAAGTCGATATTGTCTCCTATCATTTTTCCTACCTAAGTGTATCACCTCACACTTATCCACATTGAAATCCATCTGCCACATGTCAGCCCATTCCACCAATCTGTGTATGTCTGCTTGCAGTTGGTTACAGTCCTCCTCACTACTACCCTACCTAACTTTGTATCATCTGCAAACTTGGAAATCGTGCTCTCTATTCCCAAGTCCAGATCATTGGTATATATTAGAAAGAGCAGTGGTCCCAATACCGATCCCTGGGGGACACCGCTGCTCACCTCCTTCCATTTCGAGAAACACCCATCAACCACCAACCTCTGCTTTCTGTCACGCAGCCAGTTCTTAATCCAAACTGCCACTGTCCCCTTAATACCGTGAGCCTCTAATTTTTTATTAATCTCTTATGCAATACTGTGTCAAATGCCTTTTTGAAATCCATGTAAATAACGTCCACCGCATTTCCCTCATCAACCCTCGAAGTCGCCTCTTCAAAAAATTCTATTCGATTTGTTAGGCAAGATTTGCCTTTTTTGATGCAGGATCTTTAAAAGTCAAATTATTGCTAAAGTGCTCCGCAGGCAATTGCCGTCTTGTGGCAGCCACTGTTTATTTGTAGGCAAACCCTGCAGTTATATTGTGCAGAGCAAAGTCGGATAATAATAAGAATCCTTGCATTTGATACAGCGCCTGATCACATCCTCAAGACTTCTCAAAGCTCTTCACAGAATACACTGTGAAATAAATTGACTATATTTTGTGGGCAAAACGTGGCAGCCAATTGTGCGCAGCTGTGTCCCACAAACAGTCAGGAATTGAGTGAGCACATTGCTTGGAGAGGTTATTACCACCAGAAAAGCGATTCACAACTGGGTTCCTACTTACTGCTAGGAACAGAGGCGTGTAGAGTAAGGAAACTTGCCTAAGGTTTTGCCCTGACGGTGAATTTACCTGTTGGCCAGGACACACCAGACGAAGCACCTTTCTCTTTTCAAACGTGTCCTGAGATTGTAGCCTTGTTGTTTGTCCCTGGGATAACTACAGCAGCTGTGAACCTGCACAAATCCTCAGAGAAGAAATGCATAATTCCTTCCCCAGTCAGCTCATTGTCTACTCCAGTGGTGGCCAACCCATGGCCCCTGGGGCTATCAAGACGTGGCCTGATCTAAACATTTTGTTTCCAGTAGTTACTGAGTGTCGATGTTGGAATGATGTGTGGCCACGAATCAAGAAATATTCAACTGAGAACATTCATCTGGTTGGCTATCACTGGTTGACACTAATGCTCTATCGCTGGGCGCTGCAGTGATAGAAGTGCCGTCCAAGGATGAGATGTTAAACTGAGATCCCACCTGTGCCTGTTCAGGGGGAGGCCGATAATCCCACAGGAAACAAGAAAGGAGTTTCTCTGCGGTGTCCAGGCCAGCATTCGCCAAACCTTAGGCAAGTTTCCTTATGCCACATGCCTCTGTTTACCTATCAGTAAGTAAGAAAGTTTAATTGGCTGGCGGATTGCTATTTGGGGGGGTAGTAATCCCGTCAAAAAAATTCCACCACTGTTTGTGGGACATTGCTGTGCGCAATTGGCTGCCACATTTCGCTCACAAAAGGCACAGTCAATCAATGTACAGTATATCCTATTCCTGCATATAAATCAACCATTCGCTTCATGGCTCTTTGTGGGTCCTCGCAAATTGGCTGCCCAGTTTGCTTACAGATTCACAGTCACTCTGCTTGACGAGCCCATCATATGTGAAGGGCTTTGAGACGTTTTGACGTCGAGGGCACGGAATCAAAAATGTCATGGTTATTATTTTATTGCAGCCATTACAATGCGCGGTGCTATGCGACCAAGTTTGAAAAGTGTTTAAAAGGAATCTCCTCGTTGTCATTTATTAGCCGTGATCAAACCCTCCGTCTGCGAGCGTCGTCTTATTAGCACCGAAACATTAAAGCAGGCGTCTCAAGGATCCGACCTGAACCGCAACGATTGTTATTAATGAGTACAGTGAGGAATTACAATGAAAAAAATGATCACAGATGTGTTGCAGTATTTAGCCCCAGGCCCACATTATTCATCAAGATAGTGAGATAAAGAACGTTATCAAGGCTACTGTGGCGGGGATGAAACAGATTGCCATTTGATAACTTGTAAAAGAATGTGTGTGAGCCTGACACTGTTCCCCCCCCCCCCCCCCCCCCCACCAACACCCCTCCTGCTGGAGGAGGGGGAGGTACAGTTTCTCCTGGGATTAATACCTGTCCCCGGAAACAAGCGCAGGAACTGTGAGGTGCAGCTTAAACGCACACCTTGTTAATGCTGTGACATGCCTTCGCAATAAACCCCGGGCTACTGACTGCTACTTAACTGCTAAAAGCCGCCTTGATTCCTATCGAGGGCTCGAGCTCGCTGAATAAATTCAGCACGGAGTGGAGTCCTGCAGCGCGATCGGCTCACAAGCGAGGGGACCTGGGTTCGATTCCCAGGCAGGAGGGGCAAAACTTTAGGCAAGTTTCCTTGCTCCACATACCTTTGTTTGCCTGGGCAGTAAATCGGAACCTGGTTGTTAGATGTTTGGCGGATCACTTTCCCTGGGGTCATCAAACCCTTTAAAAATAATAAATAAAGAAATAAAAAAATTTGGTCACTCAAGCCACAACTGAACGTGGGTCGTTGCTGTGTGCAATTGGCTGCCGCATTTCACCTAAAAAAAACACCGTTAATTCATTTTACAGAATATTCTGTGGAGCGCTTTGAGACATCTCAACCACGTGATCAGGCATAAAATCAAATGCAAGGATTATTAATGTAAATATCTTAAAATTCACCCAGATTTCTCCTACACATAATTCAGGATTTAATCAAATTAAGAAAGTGTGTGTGAGGGGTGGAGGGGAGATGTTCAGATAAACAAGCAGCAGTTGTCATAATTATGATGGACAACAACAAAAACAAATTTTATTTGTATAGCGCCTTTCACGTTGGAGGGGAATATCCCAAGGCGATGGACAATGATGGGTTTGCACCCTGTGTGCACAATATGTAATGTTTCTGTAAGTCGCGTTGATTATCCAAATTGTCTTTTCTTTTTCCTCCTAATGCTTTAGCCAGAAATCAACTCGCTTTTTCTACATTGATCGTGACACGCTCACTAAGTAACCTGAGGCACCATCTCCATCTCCCCCCCACCCCCCGCCACCCTCCCACCACCACATCAACCACCCATCTTCCCCCACACACACCCCCCCCCCCCGACACCCTCTCCTCCGCCTCCCCGACTCACACTGTCTAAAAGCACATCTCGCCCCTAGGGCAGACAGCCACGATTAAAGAAAAGGAGGGGGGAGCAAGTGCCCCTTTAAGGCGGCTGGCTGTCATCTGAATAACTGCTTCATCTGGGAGAGCAGGGCTTTTAATGTCAGTCTGATCCCTGGCACCCAGTCCACAGCTGGTGCACCAGCAGGCTTCCCTGCCAGACCATATGCTGGATGCTCTTCTACAATTGACCTCCCAGTAAAAACCTGCACTCACAAGTGTGACGGCTCCGGTTTCACTGAGGTGAAAGGAATGAGCCCACCGCTGTTCGCTGGCATTGTTACCAGCCGCGCACACACACACACACAAAAGTTGGAGAGACTGAAGAGTTTAACCTCCGCGTGATGCGGTAGCTTGGAGTGGCTCCTTATTGCCAGCTGTCAGGGCCACCCGACTGTCACCGGGTAGATGGGGAGCTGGCCGGCGTTAACCCTTTGGCGTCCGCCCGCCTGCGAGCTATCAACTCCGAGTTCCCCCTTGTGTGTGGCCAACCAATCAGAAATGTGATCGTGTAGAAGAATAGATTGCCAGTCTGGGGGGGAGAGAGAGAGAGAGAGAGAGAGAGTGACAGAGAGGGAGGGAGGAAAGAGGGAATAAGAGAGAGAGAGGGAGAAGGAGAGAAAGAGTTGAGAGAAAGAAAGAAAGAAAGAAAGAAAGAAAGAAAGAAAGAAAGAAAGAAAGAAAGAAAGAAAGAAAGAAAGAAAGAAAGAAAGAAAGAAAGAAAGAAAGAAAGAAAGAAAGAAAGAAAGAAAGAGCCGAGCGCTATCTCTGCGTTTGTACCGTCTAATTAGCCGCAAACAAAGCCTCTCGTCGTCCGCGATGCTGCTGTGATGGCGCTCATTGGTGAGACCACTTTACTGCACCTGTTGAATGGTGTGACTAGCTGTGGAGTCCCATAGCGCAGTGGTTAGCACGCTCGCCTCGCAAACGAGAGGACCCGGGTTCTCAGGCGGGGCGAAAACTTGGGCAAGTTCCCTCACTCCACACACCTCTGCTTACCAAGCATTAAGTAGGAACCCAGTTGTTAGTCAATTGACGGATGGCTTTCCGGGGGTAATAATTCCTTCTGAATAAAGCAATCAAGGAATAATTTGGTCACTCGATCCACGGCCGATTGTGGGACACTGCTGTGTGCAACTGACTGTCAGGTGTTGCCCACAAAATACACAGTCAATCCACTTTACAGCATATTCTGTGAAGCACTTTGAGACATGATATCAAATGCAAGAGTTATTATTTACTATCGGACTATGGGGACAGTCAGTGTGAATGACCCCAGGACCATTCCCCTCCATGGTAATAATACCCACCCAGTTGCACTTGATAAAAAAATCACTGAGTTGATTGTGGAAATGAGTTGCCCACAAGCTCTGTTGGTCTCCTGTAACCATTTCTAAGTGACTGAGGAGGCAGGAATCTCCCTCTTGTGCCTCTGCCTCATGTGTCAGAAGGTTAGGTGTGAGAATGGAAAAGGCACATTATTCAAACACAGCTTAATGGAGAGCTCTTAATGGAGCTTAAGGAACTGGGCGAGTGGGCAGATGTGACAGTTCTTTAGTTAGTTAATACAATGAGGTTAATGTTAACCTGCTCATTGCTCTAGTCTATATAGTGTCAATGGGACATTGATTTGAATGTTTCAATATAAATGTGTGTGTCTGTCCGCGCATGTGTGAGTATGTTACTGTCTGCGTGTGTGTGGGTATGTGTGAGTGTGTGTGAGGGCATCTGTGTGAATCGGTGCATTTGTGTGTGTATAGCTGTGTGTATGTATCTGTCCATGTGTGTGTGTGTGTGTATGTATGTGTATGCACCCCCCAAGGTCTGTGCCAGCCTAGATGCCCCCGCGCTGCTTTGTTGATTCTGCTCTGCTAAGGTTTCTGGTCTCTGAGGTTTGACAGAGGGATCAAAGCGATCCCAGCAGCACAGTCAGGCTGGTATTTATCATGACAAAGCCCCGGAGAGCAGGGGAACTGTCATCGGTGAAAACAGATCCACAAAACACATCCTCTGTACGGCATGATTATGCGTGGCACACTTCAGCACAAGAAAACGTCCCTTCTGTCTATCTAGGTGTGTATTTGGTCCTTGTCATAAATATTCACTGCGTCGGAATTTCTGATGAAACACATGGCCGGCTATCTTTTCCATTTCTCGAGTGAGTCAGGAGGTCTTTCCTTTTAAGCATATTGAAATTGCTCCCAGATAACAACATGTTCTCGAATTCCCTGACGACACTGGGCTGATGGAACCAAACACAGCCCAAAGTGCGGGGTGTGGATTACAACTGTGTGCAATTGGCTGCCACGTTTCACCCACGAATATACAGTCAATTCGCTTGACGGTATATTCTCTGAAGCACTTTGAGACGTCTGGAAGATGTGAAAAGCGCTATATCAACATGCAAGGATTAGTATTATTATTAGTATAACTGTGTGGGAGGGGGAGGGGGAGGGAGATAGCAAGCAAACGAGCGAGCAAGGGATGGAGTGCGGGGGGAGGTTGTGAGAGAAGGGACGAGGACTGGGGTCTGAGCAACCATGGAAACTGGCTCAGTTGATGGCAGTCTTGTCGCCAGTTCAAAAGGTTACATGTTCAAACCTCACATCATCGACAACAACAACAACTTGCACTTATATAGCGCCCTCCATACAGGGTAGCATCTCAGTGGTGTATGAGCGCACATCTCAGCTGATGCATCAGCCAGCGCCTTTCCATTTGTAGGCGACAGGCTGCAAAATATACTCACCGCGCTCCATTGTAAATCCTGTGAAGCGCTTCGAGACGGCCTCTTGAACATGAAGAGTGCTAGCTCAAAAGCAAACTTTATTCTTATTGTCAATTTGATTTCACGACCGACACAGTGGGAATGGGTTACCAGGAAGGATGGTTGAAGCCAAGATACAGGACTGATTCAAGAAACAGATTCAGAAGGTTGTGAGTACAAGTCCTGCCTCAGGATTTTGAATTCACCTAATCTATGTTGGCACTCCAACACAGTGCTGGGGTTGCATTGCATTGCCATCCTTTGGATGAGACTTAAGCTAAGGTTCTGTCTACCAGTAGACAGGTAGATGTTAAAGATCCCATAATAATAATAATGATCATTGAATTTGATGTAGCGCTTTTCACATTTTCTAGACGTCTCAAAGCGCTTCACAGAATATACAGTATATTTATGGGTGAAAAACAGAAGCCAGTTGCTCACACCAGTGTCCCACAAACAGTCATGGGTTGAAATGACCAACATTATTATGGTGGGATTTTTTTGTAGGGATTACTATTAAGCTTGAGGAGTGAGGAAACTTGCCCAAGGTTTTGCCCTGACCTATCTGGA
Organism: Hydrolagus colliei; assembly: GCA_035084275.1. NCBI lineage: Eukaryota > Metazoa > Chordata > Chondrichthyes > Chimaeriformes > Chimaeridae > Hydrolagus > Hydrolagus colliei. The sequence continues at coordinate 3,706,415 of CM068754.1, read as the reverse complement.
TTCGAACACAGGTCTCACACTCGTAAGGCAAGTGCTCTAACCACTGAGCTACAGGACTCCCATGGCTCTATTCAAAAAGAGATGGCAGTTTCTCTCTCCCGGTGTCCTGGCCAACAATCCCCCAAATAAAATTGGTCGCTCGCTCCAAGGCTGTTTGTGAGACACTGTTGTGCATAAATTGACTTTCACAATCACCTACAAAAATGCACAGTCACTACACTTTACAACGTATTCCTGTGAAGTGCTTTGAGGTGATAATGTGCGATGTGAAACGCAACAATTATTATTGAAAGGAGTGGAAGGAGCGTGTGGATTGTGAAAACTTTTTTTTGCAAATGCAAGCCTCCCTCTCTGCCTTCCACCCGGCTCAGTGATTGTTTCACACAGTGAGCAACCTCCAAATAAACACGCCATCACCTTCCCCATATGCAACCAGCCCCTGACCTCCCCTAATTGTATGCTAATAGATGTTAACTTCCTGTTAATTTCTGATTTAAGGTTATAATTGACGCTCACTATTGACGCTTCATGAATATTTAACGAGTGTTTATTCTTTGTCTGACAATAATTAATGCATAATTAATATTTAAACATTTGCCTCTTTTGCGAAAATGAATATCTGATTTAGTTTAACTTCAAAGTTCCAAGTATTTAAGCTGAAGTTGTTGGAGGGAGTTGGTGTTTGGGGCGGAGAGGAGTGGGATGGGCTGGTGGTATGGGTGGAGATGGGGGTGGGTGGGGGTGCGATGTGAGTGAGCAGTGAGAAGGGCTGATGTACAATTCACTTCAGGGGGATTAATTCCTGGAGACGTGCCCTAAGCCTCCCCTGGGTCCACCTCTCAGGGTCTCCAGTTGTGCAACAAATGTGGACTTAAGTAGCCCTGTCCGTCAATCCTTCCCTGTTAACCTTCTGGATCTATGCCTCGTTGTGTGGCTGGGAGGTTGCTTCCCTCTATGGTATACAGACTTGCTGTGATTCGCATGGATCCTGGGTTAATGAGCTGTGGAGAACAGCCACCCCACCCTCGGGAATGGCACTCATCCACAGACGAGTTTGAACAGGAGCAAGTGAAAATCCATAGCGCAACTAAAGAGGCCGACACGTCCTAACTGCTGCTTTTAGCCAGTGCTCCAGCCCCCGTGACTGTTTCCATTAGGCGTCTGTCAGGAGAGGGGCGTCTCAACATAAATACCACCACCACCCCCCCCCCACCCCAGCACCCACCCCCACAACCCTACCCCAAACCCTCAAAACCACTGTTCTCATTCAGAAACTGCAGCAACAGTTAATTCACTTTACAGTGTATCCTGTGAAACGCTTTGAAATGTCAAGAAGACGTGATAAAGGCGCTGTATCAAATGCACGGATTATTATTAACCTGTCAATAGGTTAGTTGGAACTTTGCAATATAGATCTTTCAGTGTCAGTGAGAATAATAATAATAATCCTTGCAGTTGATGTAGTGCTTTTTTACGTTGTTCGGACGTCTCAAAAGTGCTTCACAGAGTATACTGTGAAGTGAATTGACTGTACGGCTTGCGGGCAAAATGGGTCAGCTCATTGCGCACAGCAGGTGTCCCACAAACAGTTGTGAATTGAGCGACCAGAATGTTTTTGCGGAGGGGAGGAATTATTACCCCCCCCCGCGGAAAATGATCCGTTAATCGATTGGACCATTCTCAGTGTGGATCTGTGTGATGAGTCTGTTATTACACCCAGTGCGAAGAATCTGATATAGCACCAGTTTCAAGCTCTCCGGGACACCGCACCTGGTGAAGGGCGCGGTGTAAACGAGCGCTAGTTAGTAACCGCCAGATTCAACACAGTAAGGTCAAATAATTTCCTCCCGCGATTCTTGTGCGAATGCACCGGTATCAAAACACCGGTGTCGAAAGCCTCGTGTGAATCCACTTAGCGTCAGTCCACTCGTGTTAACGCTCCAGCGTGTGAGCAGTCGCGTCGGTCACCTGCTGTAAACACACTGTCATCTCCTCATGCCCCGTTCTCCTCAGCCAGACACCGGCGATCACTGGGAGCAGACCCGAGTGTTCGAAGGTGATCATTATTTCATTAGCCGGTGAATAATTTAGAGCGGGCTCCCTGTTAAACAGGACATCACAGGCATCCAAACCAATGGGGAGGCAGGTATAAAGTGCGCGTGACCAAACGCCGTGACCTGGGAAAATCCTCAGGCAGATGATAAATAAATGATTGGGTTATATATTATGGATCGCTGGAGTCGTTAGCAATGCAGATAATTAAGCGTGACCTCTCCCCAGTTGCGAGCACCCCAGCGTTACCCTGATCTCCGCGTTTCGCCCACAAAATACACAGTCAAATCACTTTACAGTACATTGCGTGAGGCGTTTTGAGACATCTTGGAAACGCGATAATAATAATATGAATAAGAACAATCCTTGCATTAGATATAGCGCTTTTCACATCTTCTAGACGCGTCAAAGCGCTTCACAGAATATACTGTAAAGTGAATTGACTGTGTATCTGTGGGTGAAACACAGCAGCCAATTATGCACAGCAGTGTCCCCACAAACAATCGTGGATTGAAATTACCAATTTATTATTTTTTTTAGGTATTATTATTAGTCATGTGGAGTAAGGAAATGATAAACCGTCAAATGCAGGGATTATTATCTCCCGTCTGATCATACTGACCATCTCGTCCGCACCATCTCACTCCTCCAACCACTTGCTTTTCCCCCGTCATGTGATATCGCACCCTGGAAATATCTATCACTGAGCTGCACGGTCCAAATCGATCAGTTGATCAGTGTCCTTTCCCAGAGTCATAGTTCAAACCCTTGTCAAACCCTTTGACCTCAGTAATGTGCGTTGGCCTGGCTCACCGCTAACACACTTGCCTCTGAGGCAGAAGGTTGCGGGATCAAGCTCCCACATAACGACTTTGAACTTACACAGTTCATCGTGGTACTGTGGGTAAGCTGCATTGCTGGTGAGTCCTTTGGGTGAGATGTTAAACTGAGGTTCATGTGGATGTTAAAGATCCAATGACACAATTCGAAAAGAGTGGGGAGTTTCGCTCTCCCGGTGTCGTAGCCAACAATCCGCCAAATAAAATTGGTCACTCACTTCATGGCTCTTTATAATAATAATCCTTGCTTTTGACAGATTGCCTTATCACGTCGTTAAGACATCTCAAAGTGCTCCACGCAATATATTGTGAAGTAAATTGACTGTGTATTTTATGGGCGAAACGCAATAGACAATTGCGCACAGCGGTGGTTTGAGTGTCCAAATTTTGTGTAACTTTGCTGTGCACAAATTGGCTGCCGCATTCAGCCACAGACTATACAGTAACTACACTTTACCGTATATCCAGTTAAGTTGTTTGAGACATTCTTCCTATGTGTGAGGTGCTATATCAAATGAGGAGGTTATTAATTATTAAGATTTCAAAGGGTCAATGAGAGTTAGGCTGTTTGCTGACTGATTGTGTGACCCTCATTGATGCCATGACCTGCCCTCAAAAGTCCGTGAATGCTGTGATCGGGAATCGTGCAGACTCTGTTCTGGCTGTGGTTCAGATGGAAACCGTGGGATTTTATGTTGAATTTGTTACCGCCATTTAAACTGGCTTCGATAAACGGTTTGCCTCCTTTTCGTGTCTCTCTCGGCCCTTGACTGGGCTTTACATTATTAATTTGTAGCCATTAGCCTGACACACATTTCAAGCCTATTTTTGGAACCAAATAAATGAATTATTTATGATTATCTCCTATTATTCTCTCTGTGCGGTCTGTCGTTCGCTGAAAACAATGACTATTGACTCGCCTCTCCGTTTAAAAAGGCCCCTCTACCCAAAGCAAACCGTAGTCTCAGTCAAACGATACACTGTACGATCTTCAGTAAGCACCAAACCTGCGCTGTCCCTTTAAATCAGTCCGCCCAATCTGTGCTGCCCCTTTGGATAAGGTTCTTTCCTATTCCAGGAGTTAGCTGGATCGACGCTCCAGTCGAGATTCACTGACTCTCTCAGCACGGTGGCTGCTGTGTGAACTGTCCACACACACACACACACACACACACAGAGCTACAGCAACTCTCAGTCAACCTCCCACCCACCCTGCACACCCTCCCCAACCTTCCTCGCCTCCGTAAGAGGCCGGAAATCATGATTCCCAGAAGTGTACAGTGCGGATGGAGGCAATCCAGCTCATTTCACCCACAAAATACACAGTCAGTATGTCCTTTGAAGCGTTTTAAGGAATTTCGAAGATGTGATAAGGCGCTATAACAAATGCAAGGATTATGTTTATTAATATTATCACTGCACTGGCTCTCACAAGGTGCAAATTCAATCCCAATGCCCTGCCCAATTCAACACGTCCTTTGCCCTCAACAGCCATTTTGTGTGAGAGCTGGCGCAGTGGTAGCAGTCTCGCCACTGAGTCAGAAGGTTGTGGGTTCAAAACCCTCCCCGTACGTGAATTCAAGTAGTCCAAACTGACACTCGACTGCAGTGCTGGGGGACGTTGCACTACCAGTGGTGCCGTCCTTCAAATGAAACATTAAACAGAGGTCACATCTGTCTGTTTAGATTAAGTTTAGACGTTAAAGATTTTCTGGCACCATTCAAAAACAGAGGAGTTTCGCTTCCCAGTAAAATGGCCAATAATATGCCAAATAAAATTAGTCACTCACTCCATGTCTGTTTGTGGGACACTGCTGTATGCAAATTGACTGCTTCGCACACACAATACAGTCAATCGACAATTTACAGCATGTCAATTTATAGTAAAAACCCCATAGAGCACTTTGAGACGTCTCCACGACCTGACGATCAGGTGCTATATCGAATGCAAGGATTCTTCTCCTTTTTGTTGTGTCTTGAAGTTTATGATGGTGCGAAACAGTAGGAAAATTCATTCTTAATTTAGAAGCTGTTTTCCTGCGGAGCACAACAAAAAGCCTGCTTCTAATTTTAAGACCGGAATTAGGAATTACGCACAATTCTGCGCGGTTGGACTCCAAACAATGCCCCCAACGCACATTCTGGGATCCCCACAGCCTTGCCTCTGGGCCAACCTGGGCATAATACTCTGCGGAGTTAGGTAGGAAAGATGCGTCCCACCAGGGAGAGAGAGACAATTCCGTTCCGCTCACGGAAACTCCCATGTTTAGACGGCGTACACGCGTGCAACTCTCAGCGTGGTTTGGATACTCTTAAGCACAGTGGTGGGTGGGTTTCCGCATGTGCCAGAGAGAAACAACAGGAGTGTAATATAAAGGACACACACACACACACACACAGATTGAGATAAAGATCACTGCCTGATAATCTCCTGTCTGTTAACTTCTGCTTCGTTATTCCCGAGCGCCCGGATGGGGAGCTCCCTGAACAGGAAACCCAAGATCAAGCTCTCTTGCCATCTGTTGTGCTGCTATAAACTTTGATCACCTGTAGGCGACATGCGCGATGCCATATTGTAGGTAAGCAGTGTGTCCTGAAGGGTTTGTAGTTAATTATATGTACTGTATAACTATTCGCACGCCAGCACCGACAGCAGGCAGCTGGCTGTGTGCAGGGCTTGTGTCACTGCAGGTTCCCGGTCACTCCTCCAGGCACTGGCTCGGCAGATGAAGGGCGCTCGCATCGGACCACCCTCTCGTTGCCCCAGGTCACGTGACTGGGTGTCAGCTGTCAGGCAGCCCAGCCTCGTGCCGTTTGAGACCCGTTTTACACGTCGATTTACTCCTCATTTAACCCCGGAGCAAGACTGGAGAGGAGCCAGTACAGCAGCACACACTCAGGGAATCACATCAACCGACACAATCGCTAATAATTCTGTGCATTTATCGGGCTGTTGAGACGCCTCAAACCGCTTCACAGGATATGCTCTAAATAATAATAATAATCCTTGCATTTGTTCTAGCACGACTGTTTGTGGGACACTGCTCTGAGCAATTGGTTGCCGCGTTTCACCAACAAATATACTACAGCGAATTCACTTCAGAGTAGATTCTGTGAAGCGCTTTGAGATGTCGATAAGATGGGAAAAGCGCTACATCAAATGCAACGATTATTATTACAGGATTATTATAGCACGTTTCACGTCTTCCAGATGTCTCAAAGCGCTTCACAGAATGTGCTGTAAAGTGAATTAACTGTCCATATATGCAGCGTTCAGAGGAGTTGATCTGAGGTTCAGTTACACACCTAACAGCCCAGGGGGCTAAACAACTACACAGAGACACAGAGGGGGAGCTGAAGGTCCGCAGTTATAATAATAATAAAATTAATAATCCTTTTATTTGATATACCATTTTATCATGTCGTTGAGACGTCTCAAACCATTTCACAGAATATACTGTAATATACTAGGCCTCAGGTTCAACCCCCAATTATCCTTCCTCCCCCACATCTGGTCCCTCACCAGCACCACCCTCTTCCATCTCTGCCACATTGCCCTTCTCCGCCAATATCTCACCCCAAAAGCTGCTGAAACCCTGGTCGTTTGTCTCCCCTCTACCACCATTCATAAAATCTAGCTCATTCAAAATTCCGCCGCCCACATTCTCACCAAAACCAAACTTTGTTCCCCGATTACCCCAGTCTTTGCCAGACTTCACTGGCTCCCTGTCACAGAGTGGATCAACTTCAAGATCCTCACTCTTGTGTTCAAATCCTTCCATTCCTCTGCACTCCCCTACCTCTCTAACCTCCTCTCTCCTCGCAACAGTACAGTATCTGTTGCCTCCACTCTACTGGGTCTGGCTTCCTCCTTGTCCCCAGAATCCTCCGTTCCACCATTAGTGGACGTGACTTCAGCCGCTTCGCCCAGAAGCTCTGGAATTCCCTCTCTCACTCCCTTTACCTCACCCCCTCCTTTCCCATTTTCAGGTCACGCCTGAAGACTTTTCTGTTCGACCGCACCTTTGGTCACTTTTTCCCCTGCTGCCCGCGGCCCGGCCACGGGCTCCACTTTGTGAAGCGTTCTGAGATACCGTCTAGCGTGGAGGGTGCTATATAAATCCAGGGTGTTGTTGTTTTTGTTGAATTGACTGTATATTTTGTAGGGCAAAACACGCAGTCAATTGCACTCAGCAGTGTTCCACAGAAAGCCATGGACTCAGTCACCAATTTTTCTTGAAAGGTTTGTTACCCCAGGAAAGCGAACTGACAATCATCTATCAACCGGGCTCCCAGTTACTCTTGGGTTCTCTCGTTTGCGCGACGAGAGGCTCTAAGCGCCACGCAACAAGTCTACAGTACAAGTAATGTGACGGTAAGCATGAATGAGGCGAGGTTTCGGTGGCAGCCTTTGTTTTGACAGCTTCTTGAGCAGCCGACCGACTCCTATGGGTGTGAAAGCGAATTATTAACGAGACGGGAAAGATATGGGAACCGCGTGTCAGTCACAGCTTTAACGGTGACGCTCCTGCTGCGCGTGTGGCAACCCGGCACCATCGCTCAGGTTACAGCGCAGCACATGCGTGGGTGCTGCCTTTGGTGTCACTGTCACTGAAGGATAAGAACAATGACATCTCTATTTACCGGGCATCTGGACCCAGCTCTATAGCACCTCCTTCAGGAATGTCTACGTCATTGCGGTGTCTCCGGCTACATGATTTGAGATACTGTACCGGTAAATGGATTAAATTCATAATCATCCTTGTGAGTTTCGTATGTGCCTAGAGCGTTGATAGCTACCGATGAGTGGCACTTAAGTGCATTGAATGTGAACTCCTGTAGCTCAATGGTTAGAGCACGTGCCTCACAAGCGTGAGACCTGTGTTTCGAATCCAGGCAGGTCAGGGCGAAACCTTGGGCAAGTTTCCTCCCTCCACACGCCTGATAATAATCCGTCCCCAAAAAAACATATAACACATTGGTTATTTTCAATCCACAACTGTTTGTGGGACGCTGCTGTGCGTAATTGGCTGCTGTGTTTTGCCCTCATATACAGTCAATTCACTCCACAGTATATTCTATGGAGCGCTTTGAGACATCTAGAAGACGTGAAAAGCGCTATATCAAATGCAAGGATTATTATTATGATTTGCAAGTTCAGGGTCAGTGGCACGGCAACCTTCTGGTGCAATTAACAGTGCTGGGGATGTAATTAGGTATCCCTCGGATAAGACCTTGTACTGAAGGTCTGCCTGGCTGTTGAACTGCATATAAATTTGGTTTATTCTGTGACACAACTGGAAAAGAACAAGGGAGTTTCTCTTTCCCGGGGGATTGTCCAGGCCAACAATCCCCCCAAATAAAATCAATCACTCGCTTCACAGGTGTTTGTGGGGCATTGCTCTGCGCAAATCAGCTGCTGCGTTCGTCTACAAAATATAGTGCTATGAATTTACAGTATAAATTTATTTAAAAGAATTATATTCATACCGAATATTTGTTAGGATTAATAATGTATCATTATTAACATATAATATGCAATAATAATCCTTATGTTTGATTGCAGCACCTTGCATGTCGACAGGACGTCTCAAAATGCTTCACGGGGTTTAAAATAAAGTTTAGTGACTGTATATTTTGTAGGCAAATGCGACAGCCAATTTGCACCCTGCAATGTCTCACAAACTGCCGTGCAGTCAGTTAACAACCAATTATATTGGGTTGTTGGCAGGGATGCTATGAGATCTCCTTGAGGGGAGGAAGTCAGATATTAGCTGTCCTAACAAAAACAATCCTTGCAATTGATATAGTGCTTTATCATACCTTTGAAAGTCTCAATGCACTTCACAGAAGAAAATGTAAAGTGTGTCGACTGTACGGGTGAAATCCTTGCATTTGATATAGCGCCTTTTCACATCATTGAGATATCTCAAAGTGCTTCGCAAGGTTTACTATACAGTGCATTGACTGCATTTTGTGGGCAAAACGGCTTCTTGGCAACGAACGAAATGCCTAATTATTTATAACATGGCACATTTAGATTATTCCTTCCCTCCCCTCTCCCCACACTTCACCGCAATCCACCCACCTCCCACCCACCCCCACCCCCCACACCCCCCCGATACACCACCACAACTTAAACAGCGAATGGAGGAGGGGAAAGAAGGAGACTTGCAAGGTCATCACAGACCTATAATAACAGTCTGATCATTTCATTAAATTATTGATGAAATTGGTGGCTTCTGACGAGCTGAGAGACTTTATTAAAGCTCTTCTCCCGCCTCCCCTGCCACCCAGCGCCCCACTTCCTCCACCCCTTCCCTGCACATATCGTCTCCTCCAGGCTCTTGGCCTCATGTTGAGAAGCCCAGTGAATCACAGACAGATGGGAGAGCGCTCCCTTCGCACCGCAGGCAGAGAGAGAGAGAGAGAGCGCCCAGGAGCGCTGTAGATCAGGCGTGAGGGGAAAGTGCAGGTGGAGCATGGGGTGGGGTGGGGTGTCTCGTCAATGTTAACCCAGGAGAGCGAGGGTGGGGAGTTGAGGGGAGGGTGGGGGGGCGAATGTGAAGCAGAATCTCCACAAAGTACACCCCGCTCAATAACCGGCCGCACTCACATACACATGGAAATTCTCCTAATGGACGGGTGCTGTACAAGGGGGACATGGTGTAGCAATGATATGAAGTATCTGACTGCTAGCCGACACATGTTGTCAGGGCGGTGGTGGGGGGTTGTATAGTAGGTCGGTGGGGGGAACGGAAACAATAAAACTCATCCCCTCCCAATTTGACAAAAGCCTCCGTCTCTCAGCAGGTTTAAATGGAAAGAAGCTTGACAGCACAGAGCACTCTGTGGTACAGAACCCACACACACAAGGGTGAGGCTCTATAATGGATTTCGCTCTTACCAAACAAGCTCTCATTTATTATTTAAAGATTCCCCGAGTTAAACAAGCTGGGGGGATGGTGTCAGGCTCGGGCATTTAGATGGGAGCTGTTCGTTCAAAGGCTGACATGGCTCGGGCCCAGCTACTGACTGTAACAAGAGGCTGCCGATCCTGACAGCTGGTTATGTTACAAATCAATATATATATCTATACATAAAAGGTATAGGTATATATATATATATGATAATAATAATCATTGCATTTCATGTAACGCCTCATCACAATGTTGAAACGTCTCAAAACGTTTCACAGAATACGTTGTAAAATGGATTGATTGTGTATTTTTGTGGGTGAAATGAGGCAGCCAGTTGCACACAGCAGTGGCTCACGAACCATCGTAGATTGACTGACCCAGTTTTTATAAGGGATTATTACCCCCCACAACACGATTGACTAACAGGTTTTTACTCACTGTTAGGTAAAGCAAGGCATATGGAGTAAGGAAAATTACCTAAGGTTTCTCCCTGCCTTGGGAATCAAATCCAGGTCCTCTTGGGCTAATTACCATGCTACAGGACTCCCTATAATAATCCTTACATTTGATATGGTGCTTTTCACATCTTCTAGATGTCTCAAAGCGCTTCACGGAATAGATTGTAAAGTGGATTGACTGTATATTTTGTGAGCGAAATGCGGCAGCTAATTGCACACAACAGTGTCCCACAAACAGTCGTGGATTCAAATGTCCAATTTATTATTGTTTTATTTTCTTGAGGGATTATTATCAGACGTGTGGAGTAAGGAAACTTTCCCACGGTTTCGCCTTGCCTGGAATTGAACCCAGGTCTCTTGCTTGAGAGGTGAATTCTCTAACCACTGTTCTACAGGACTCCACGAATATATTTCCTTACAGCCACAGAAATGGATAGAGTTCTGTCCTACCACCATTATGAAACTCGTGTCATTTTGACTTGGGTTATTGTAGCGTTATCCTGAGTCAATTACAAATCCTCAGGCTTTAAACCTGGACGGACGGACCAGCCTCAAAGCAGTTTGTTGCTTTATTATGGTGGGAAAAAGAACTTGCATTTCTGTAGCTCCATCATCATGCTAAAGTGTCTCAGAGTGTTAGTTACCGCATTTAATACCTCATGTAGGCACTGCTTCTGTAAGTAAACGTAGTAGCCATTTATACACAGTCGGCCACAAGGTAACAACGACAACAACAAAATTACAATCGTATTGTGCTTTTCACGTCGGGAGAACGTCCCAAGGCGTTGGATAGTTGGTGTTTCAGACCCGAACCTGGGTCGGGCTCGGGGAGGGTGGAGGGAAGGGAGGTCAGGGTGGGCGGTAATCACAGAAGCATAGAATTTTACGGCACAAAAGGAGGCCATTCGGCCCATCTAGTCTGTGCCGGCTCTTTGAAAAGAGCCACTCAATCCCACTGCCCAGCTCTCTCCCCATAACCTAACCGACCTGTTCTCCCTACATAAAGATCTAATTCTTTTTTAAAAGCTGTTATCGAATCGGCCTCCACCACCTTTTCAGGCAATGCATTCCAGATTCGAACAACCCGCTGAGTGAAAAACATTCTCCTCAGCTCCCCTCTGCTTCGTTTTGAAACTATTTTAAATCTGTGATCACGAGTCACAGATTTGGCCACCAGTGGAAACAGTTTTTCTCTATTCACCCTGTCGAATCCCCTCATGATTTTATAAATCTCTATTAGGTCTCCTCTCAACCTTCTCTGTTCCAAAGAGAATAAACCTTACCTATCTAGCCTTGCCCCACAACTGAAGTCCCTCAATCCTGGTACCATTCTAGTAAACCCTCTTTGCACTCTTTCCAATGCCTTAACATCCTTTCTATAGTGTAGTGACCAGAATTGGACACAGTACTCCAGCTGAGGCCTAACCAGAGTCAGCACTTCCTGACTTTTGTACTCTATACCTCTATTTATAAAGCCTAGTATCCTATATGCCTTCTTAACGGCTTTGTCTACCTGTCCTGCCACCTTCAAAGAATCGCTAATACAAATTCCCAGGTCTCTCTGTTCCCTCACACCCTTTAAAATTGTACTATCTAGCCAGATTGTCTCCCCTCATTTCTTCTCCCAAAATGTATCACCTCACACTTCTCTACATTAAACTTCATCTGCCATGCGTCTGCCCACTTCACCATTTTATCTATATCTTCTTGCAGATGGTTACTATCCTCCTCACTATTTACTATTCTCCCTAACTTAGTATCATCTGCAAACTTGGAAACTGTGCTCCCTACACCCAAGTCCAGATCGTTAATATATATTAAAAAGAGCAGTGGTTCCAAAACCAATCCCTGTGGCACACCACTGCACACTTCCCTCCAGTCTGAAAAACAGCCACTCACCACAACTCTGCTTTCTGTCTCGCAGCCAGTTGTGGATCCACGCTGCCACTGTCCTTTTAACGCCGTGGGCCTCTCCTTTTCTCATAAGCCTCTCATGTGGCACTTTGTCAAATGCCTTTTGAAAGTCTATGTAAACTACATCAACTGCGCTGCCCTCGTCCACCCATTCCGTTACCTTAGCGAAAAATTCTATTAGATTTCTAAAGCAAGATTTGCCTTTAACAAATCCATGGTGACTGTCCTTTATTAGCCTATATCTTTCTAAGTGAAGATCTATCTTGTCCCTGATTACAGACTCTAGAAGTTTGCCCACTACCAAAGTTAGAATGACTGGCCTGTATTTCCCAGGTTTGTCCTTCTGCTCTTTCATATACAGGGGAGTAACATTAGCAACCTTCCAGTCCTCTGGCACCACCCATGTGTCCAAGGAAGATTGAAAGATTGTGGCCAGAGCCTCTGCTGTTGCTCCCGTACTTCCCTTAGTAACCTAGGATGAGGGGTGACCTATATGCAGTTGAAGAGGAAGTTCTTGAGGCCAATTATCTTGAGGTAAACGGCCAATTGTTCTGAAGTATGTTTGGCCAAGATACCCCGTGAGGCTCCCACCACTTTTCCTGGGATCTTAATTGTCCACTTGAACATGCAGAAGGCTTATGAGGCTTATTGTTCATAATGAACTTGGGTTTATTGTGTCATCTGAAGCATCTCTCACAATGCAGTGCTTCCCCACACTGGGCCGGAGCATGTGTGTAGGCTGTGAGCTCAGTGTCCGCGATGTGTGCCTTGAACCCACAACATTAACAATCCTTGCATTTGATAAAGCACCTTACCACGTCATTGAGACTTCTCAATGAGTTTCGCAGCGTATCCTACAAAGTGTGGTGACCATGTATTTTGTGGGCAAAATCTGACATCTCAACGACCCAGTTGTCTCACAGTATTGTCCCACAAACAGCCACGGAGTGAGCGAACAATTTTTTATTCGGGGGAATTGTTGGCCTGGACACCAGGAAAAACTCCCTTCTCTTTCCAAATAGTGCCATGGGGTCTTTAACATCCAGCTACCTACAGGTAGACACGATCTTGGTTTAATGTCTCATTCGAAAGATAGCACCTCCCACAATGAACTCCCCCACCCCATCGTGCTAATCTTAAATAATATATTTCTAAGTCTCGATGTGGGGCACTGATCTCATATATACACATATAATAAAATTGTCATTCATTACATGGCTGTTTGTGAGACAATACTACACACAAATTGGTTGTCCCTTTCACCTAAAATACACAGTCATGACAGTAGTTCCTGTGAAGCACTTTGAGACTGCTTCTGGCCATGAAAAGTACTATATCGCCCACAAAATACACTTTGCAGTATAATCTGTGAAGCGTCTCAAAGATATGATAAGGCGCTATCTCAAATGCAAGGATAATTATTATTATATCAAATGCAAGATTTATTCGTATAATGATTATACCAAATGCAAGGATTATTAATATTATTAGACGCGCTGATCTCACACACACTCACATTGATGTCCTGTGTAGACACGTAAGCTAATCTCTCACATATACACGCACACACATACTGATCTCTCACATACACACACACACACACATACACACAGATTGCTCGCACAATAGAAGGATGGATGCCCTTTATCAGCCAACACAAAAATATTTCCGAACTGATCTTGAGCCGGTGAAATAAAAGGGCTTTCACTGCGGTGTGAACACAAGCAGAATAAATCCGTCAGAAGTAGAAAAGAGAAAGGGAAAACGAGCAAGCAGTGGGTTTGGGGAAAAATCCATTCCATAGGTTAAAGTTCAACAAGTGGGCCCTTCAGTCTCACGGAGCTGATCAATAAAGCTTCAGAGAAACTGAGGTATTTGGAAATATCGCGGAGCAGGGGAATGAGGAGAGGGGAATGACGTCTGGCTTCTCCTGAGGGCATCCTATTGATGTTTGTTTCTTTTCTTAAAAGAACTAAAGTTGTGTAATTTTTTTCTCTCACTCTCTCTGAAAGTCCTGGTGCTCTGATGCCTCCAGACCAGCGTGTATGTGTGTGTGTGTGTGTATGTGTGTGTTTGTGTGGAACAATGGTTGTCTGCTGTTAGAGGAAATGTCAGAGTAAATAAATTCTGCCACCACTGAAAACCTTTCACCTCCCTGAAACAGGTTCCACTCTGCAATTGTCAGTAAATAAGGAGCTGACCCACTGGAAATAACTCTCATCTCCCGCATGCCCAGAGAAAACACAATTAACGTGGAGCCACAGATTTCCAACCCCGTGCTATTTGCTCCCGATCTCTCCCTGTTCACCACACAGCCCCTCCAACACAGCCCACTCCAGTGCCCTTGTCAGAGGTAAAATAGCAGTGAGAAAAAATATAGGGGAACCTAAACAGACAAGACAGTTACTGGACTTATTTTAATAAGAATAGTAATAATAATCATTGCATTTGATATAGTGCATTATCATGTCGTTGAGACGTCTCAAAACGCTTCACAGAATATACTATACAGTGAATTGACTATATAATTTGTGGGGGAAACAGCAGTGTCCCACAAACAATCACAGATTGAGTGTCCAAATTAGATTTTTTGGAAGAGAATATTACTCCCGAAAAGCAACCTGCTGCCAATTGACTAACAAATGGGTTCCTACTTACGGAGACTTGTGGAGTACTGTATTTAAAAATCTGATTGAGGTTTTTAAAGTAATAAAAGGATTCAATAGGATAGATACAGAGAAACTATTTCCTCTGGTATGGGAAACCATTGCCTTAAAATTAGAGCTAGGCATTTTTGCACCCAATTGGTGGTGGAAATCTGGAACTCTCTACCCAATCCCAAAGAGGGTGTGGATGCTAGATCTATTGACATTTCCAAGACTGAGGTGGATAGATGTTTGTTAAGTCAGAGTACTTAGGCAAGGGTCAGAAAATGCACTTGAGGTACAGATCAGTCATGAACTTATAGAATGGCGGAACAGGCTCGAGGGGCTGAACGGCCTCCTCCTGTTTCTATAAGGACAGAAACTTGTCTAAGGTTTCGCCCTGCCTGGGAATCAGATCCGGATCATCTCACTTGCAGAGAGAGCGCTCGAATCATTACACTACTCTGGACTCTGATGGGGCAAGGCTTTTACACACCTCAAGCATCTCTCATGTGACATCTGCCACCTCTCCCAGATGGGTGATTGCCTGGGAACACATCGTGGACTGGACAGTACTGTCCGTACAGCATTGCTGCAGTGTGGCTATAGAGGATCTGACTGATCGCAGCCTGTTGCACAGTGGCGATGTCGCCAGTAACTCAGTATAATGTTATTGAACGTTGCTGCAATGCTGACAAAGTAGTGTATTCACATCACCATTACACCTCCTGGTGGTTGCCTTCCGAAATGATCGTTTCTAAACTTTGTGATAACTTTTTACTGAGGGAAAGCAGAGGTTGTTCCTCTGTGGCTGGGAGCTGGTGGAATATGCAGCCACTGTGTAGGTCGTGGGGAACAAATTTCAGACAGTGAAGCGCTGGGTGCTTCATCCTGACAAACTCATTCATTTTTAAGATTCTTGAATTTGCACAGTTCGGGTGATGATAATAACAACAACTTGGATTTATACAGCGCCCTCCGCGCCGGACGGCGTCTCAGAGCGCTTCACAATAACGGATCCTGGGACCGAGCCAGGGGCAGGGGGAAAAAGGTGACCGAAGGTGAGGTCAAAAACATAATAATCCTTGAGTGTGATATTTTATTTCGCCCATGAAGTATAGTCAATTCACTTTACAGTGTATTCTGCCAAGCACTTTAAGACCCCTCATAGACGTGATAGGGCACTATGTCAGCAACAATAACAAAATTACATTTGCCTTTCACATCGGGAGGACATCCCAAAGCGCTGATCAAATGCAAGGATTGTTATCAATATTATATAGCGCTTATCACATCGCCAAATACCTCAAAGCACATTACAGGATTTTCCTGTTAAACGTAATGACTGTGTATTTCCAAGCAAACTTGTATTTCCACACGCCTAACAATAATCTCTCCAAAGAAAAACACAATAATAAAATTGGTCATTTCAACCTATGACTGTTTGTGGGACACCGCTGTGCGCAATTGGCTGCCGTGCTATATCAAATGCAAGGATGAATATTATTAATATATTTTTGCACAGAAATATTCCACAAACAACCATAAAATGAGTGACCATTTCAACTGGAGGATTGTTGACTAAGGCACCTCTCCCCAACTCAGTGTGATATCACATGCAGTGTATAGGAGATAGGGGACATAACACATAGTAATAATATAATTATAATAATAATAATCCTTGCATATGATATAGCACTTTTCACATCTTCTGGATGTCTCAAAGCGCTTCACAGGATATACTGTAAAGTGAATTGACTGTATGTTTGTGGGCAACTAGTGGTGTCCTTCGAGCTATTGAGAGGTTTGAGATAAATTAATGAGACGTTAATGAGAGTGGATCAGGGTTAGGATCCTGGTGGCGATGAGGACCCTCAGATCTCTGTGCTAGGGAGGGTCAAATTATTCCAGGTTCCTGGTCACTAGTCAGTGAGCTCTGCTATGCACTGTATGTATCAGACATTGAATTATAATTATAATGTTAGCTGTGGTTATAGCCATAATACCTTCCATTTGATATAGCGCCTTATCATGTCTTTGAGAACATCTCAAAGCTCTTGTGGGAAAAGCGGTAGTGTCCCACAAACACTCATGGATTGAGTGACCAAATTATTGATATTTATTTGAAAGGGATTATTACCCCCGGAAAAGCGATCCACCAATCAACTAACAACCAGGTTCCTACTTACTGCTAGAGGCATGTGGAGTAAGGAAACTTGCCCTGCCGGGAATCAAACCCGTGTCTGCTCACTTGCTTGGTGAGTGCTCTAACCACTGACCTACAGTACAGGACTCCAAAATATACAAAATAGTAAAGATCTGACAAGAAGAATGTCCCTTGGCTGAGCTATTGGAGACAATCACCCATGGAACCATCCCTCAAAGGGCTGTCTCTGTCTTGCCAAGATGGCATCCATCAGCTGGTTCGAGACGCACTGCCGCGGATTCACTGACACATCGAGCGGGCTGCACTTGGCAACTACCTGATCTAAGATTTATTCCACTAATCTTGCTTGCAAGAGCACTCCTGACACAGGCCTGTCTAATGGCTGTGTTAATGACACAGCTAATAAACCTCCGCTTGCAAAAGGCATAATTCAGACAGAGACACAAAGTCTAACGCTCGGGCAGCGCTGACAGGTTGCAACTGCAATCTTTTGCAAGAAAGAAAGGGTCAATTAACAGACGCTTCCCTAATTGCGCTAATAACCTGAGGGTATCCTGTGTATGCCATTACACACCAATAATCTGAAGGTAGTCTGTATATATCCCATTAAACAGATCCCCTTCGTTTTTTTTGACTAGCACCATGGGATCTTTAACATTCACCTATTTTTTGGGGGCAGCTGTGTGTCCGATACGTGTGGAAACCCATGCTTAAGATCATTGCTCCTTTGCAAGACTAAACCTATGTCCACCTCTGAACAATGCGGTCGAATGGCTTCTGCTGTAATGTTAAGTCCCCCCTGTTTTGTGGTTGGCAAACAGCCTGTATCGGCTGTAATAATCACAAGGTGACTTCAAGTTCATTAGAGTAACGTTGAGTGATCGGTAGAGGCACCAGTCAGTTTAGTGCCTCATGAGGAATCTGGCCTGGTAGCAAACTAAAGAGGAATTTAGTTAAAAATAATAATCCTTGCATTTAATATAGCATCTTATTACATCATTGTCTCAAAGTGCTTCACAGGATACACTGTAAAGTGGAGTGAAAAATGTATTATGTGGGTGAAACACAGGGCAGTCAATGTCCCACAAACAACCGTGAAGTGAACGACCATTTTAATTTGGCCGAACAGACCTCAATTTGATGTCTCATCCGAACGGTGGCACCTCTGACATGTGGAGCGTCGTCTTAGACTCTGTGATTCCAAGTCCCGACGTGGGGACTTGAACCCACGACCTTCCAAATCAGAGGCGAGAGAGCTACCATTTTGCCAGGCTGACACACATTATCCCATTGTATAACAATGGCTGGCAGCCCTCCACGCCCAAGTCTGCCCTAATCTTCATGTGACAACAGAGAGCTCAGTTGGATGAGTTTGCCTCTTGGCCATTTGCATCTCCTGGCCCTGTGTGACACCAAGCCCTCCATATCTCTCAGTATGTCTTGCTAACATCTTAATTTGGTGCAAATTAGCTGCTCTCGTTGGCTGTTAATTACCAGAGGCAGCTTCACAATTAGCTGGCTTCGCCAAGCAGCTCATCTATCAGAGGTAATTGAGCTAAACTTGAAACTCGCCTTCATTGTCTTCTGTTTGCTAACACTTGTCACACCGCAGGCAAATGGAGTCTAAAGCTATTACACAGCAGACACATTACAACAACTTGAACTTCTGTGGCACCGTTCACACGGCATGAGCAGCTCAAAGCATTTCACAAAGATGTTGGGCTGACGTAGAAGGGGAACGGGGGAGAGGGTGTGGAGCAAAGGTTATTAAGCAACTGTTTAAGGCAGGGAGACAAGGTGCAAGGCCGAGAGATTGTGGGAGAGTGCGGCTGAAAGCACAGAAATCAACTTGTCTACTCTAGTTTCCTGCTCATTCCTCACCTCATCTGTCCCAGGATCTATGTTCCAGCCTTCAGCCACCAGAAATACATTATTTACCTTCCAGTGTATATTTGGGCAGAATACGACCCACCACATTCAAGTTCACAGGATATACAGTAAAGTGCAGTGACTGTGTATTTTGTGGGTGAAATGTGGCAGCCAGTTTTGCGCACAGTAATGTCTCATTAATATGATGTTAATATAATTCATGCATTATTCAATTAACATCTACTTTTTATTTCTCTACAGAACAGTCTGGTTTGCCTTGGTTGCAGTGCACAACTGACCACCAGCTACGTTTTCAGATGCTACTAAAAGATAGTCAGGAGGACGTCTCAAAGTGCTTCATAGCATGTGGAGTGATTGTGTGTTTTGTGAGTTTAGGGGTGGAACACATGAGTGGACAGAACTCACTTTAATCTGAAGCAATGGTGGTGGTCAACCTATTTTGGTGGGTTGGCCAACAAAGTAATCATAGATTTATACCATTAATCAAGAAATAGTCACATAAGAAACATTTACTACCCCAGAAGTCCGTGGATGCTCAGTCCCTGAACATTTTCAAGGCTGAGACTGATAGATTTTTTAAAAATAGAGGGATTAGGGGATATGGGGATGGGGCAGGTAATTAGACTTAGGTCTGAAGATCAGCCATGATCTTATTGAATGGTGGGGCAGCCTCGAACGACCGAATGGCCCACTTCTGCTCCTAATTCTTATGGTCTTAATTATTGGCCAATCAAAGAGGTATTGCCACAACTGGTCTAAGTGAATGGGCAAAAGCAGAAATAGCGAAATAAAACAATGTTTAAGGCAAAGGAACAAGTTCCTCATTTTACCTCCAATGTTAAACCTATCTACAGCAAAGTGTAGCAACACCAACAACAAAATTACACTTCTAGAACGCCTGTCATGTCAGGAGGACATCCCAAGGCACTGATAGCAAGCATGAGGCAGCACTTGGTCTCAAACCGCTCTTAAATGGCAGACATCACGGAGTAAAGGTTGACAGCTCACCTGTTAAAAAAGGTCCATTTAAAGTTTTCATGGCCATAGCAGGAATGTTTTTAATGCTGGGTTGGGTGGAGAATAAAGGCCGACGGACTTCGGTATTGGATTGTGGTATTTTACTCTCCAAATTCCATCAGTAGCACTCTGCAAATAGTTTGGCCGGGATATTTACCTCTCCCCCACCATTATCCACCGGCTCACGTTTCCTGAACACAGATATTCCAGAGAGTCGGAACGCACGTTCTACAATGGGAAGGACAATGGCATGGCTGGAGTCACTCAGGGTCATTGCTGGGATTTTATCCTGCGTGAGGGGTGCTATATAAATGCAAGTTGTTGTTGTTGGTGGTGGTGGTGGTGTTGTTACACAGCGTCACTGCTAGGATCACCCAGGGTCATTGCTGGGATTATCCAGGATCCGCAGCCTGGAATCCTGTAGCTCAGTGGATTCAATTCCTGGCAGGCGAAATGTTTGGCAAGTTTCCTTACTGCACAAGCCTCTGTTTACCTGGCAGTATGTAGGAACACAGTTGTTAGTTGATTGGCGGATCGCTTCTCTGGGGGGTAATAATTCCTTCCCCAAAAAAAATTGGTCACTTCAATCCAAGACTGTTTGTGGGATGCTGCTGTTCGCAATTGGCAGCTGTGTTTTGCCCACAAAATATGCAGTGAATTTACTTTACAGTACATTCTGTGAAGCGCTTTGAGACATCTTGAAGACATGACAAGGTTCTGTATCAAATGCAAGGATTATCAATATTATTACCCAGGGTCACGGAGCATGACCTGAACCACAGCGGTTACCACAGCTAGACGACCGAGTTCCTCGTGTTTATTTTTTTATCTCCTTGAAGGAGCGAGAGGGACAGTGTGGTGGGGGGGGGGGGGCCCGGCTTTACCCGGATCCGATGTGTGCTGATTCTTACCGTCCGCAAACCATCAAAGCTGCGAGCAGCAAACTCCAGAGCCCTGCGAAGCGGGATGTGCATCTATAGCTATTGAATCATACATTTTTAATGTATACACTATAAGAGGAGACTTCAAAGCTGCATTCCCTGCACTGGGTAATTGCCTCTTAATATGTGCTTGATGCTGTCTGGCTAATCACTTTGGCTTAATGCCATCTTTGGGGACACTTAGCTCCACAAACATATGGGAGTGGGTTGTAGCACTGGGGTCCCTGTTAGGTAGGAAGCGGAATGTAAAGCATGTCGCCACAATAAGTTTCACCAGGATCAGAGGCACAGTCAGAGCAGTTTAGGATCGATCCTGACAATGAACTGCAAAGGGCTGCGTGGTAATGAGCTAATCCATGTTAATAAGCTTGTGCTGAGCTGCTTTTAATCACAACAGTGTTAATTACGGATCTGTCACAGTGTGCCGGTAATACGCAGCGCTGCAGTAATGTTATGCGCAGAAATCTTATGATTTAATTAACTAATCGAGGGAATAAGGATGAAGGCAAATGTTTCCCAGAGTCAGGGTGTAGCTGCGATCCACGAGGCTCGGCAATTAATTTGCCTCAAATAAACTGGTCCGCGGTGTAAACAAGAGCAGGCCCTTGAGTGGAGACTCGAGATGTTAACACAGGCCTGCAGTTACAATCGGCTCCCACCTGCTATCGACTGTCCACATCAGCCACACTGCGCCACTGCGCGCGTGACATACAGTCTCTCTCCCGGGAAACTGTGTAGACTTCACTGTGTGTTTTTTGTCGGGGGGTGGGGGGCTCAGCCAGATATCTGACACATGCGGAAACCCATCACTTGGTTAAGAGCGCCCCAACCAACCCTGAGAATTCCATGCCCCCCAACCTACACATGGAAATACCAGAGATAGATTGTTGGAATGAAATGTGCACCTTAATAATATAATATAATAATAACTTCTCCCTGTACATCCTGCTTACCTAATTCCAGAAACTATTACAGTAGGCACAGTTTGGCAAGAGCCAAGGCTTGGGGACTCCAGAGTGTGTGTTGCAGTAACTGCTGGAGTCTAACCAGCTTGCCATTGTCATCACTGTCTGGCACTTTCCTGCCGCTTGTCCAGCTAGTACCACCCTACCCATTAGGGCTGTAGCTTTCAGGGTTAACAGGAGCTGAGTGGGAAGTTTCCCTGCCCCCAGTGATTGCTTTGCCCTTCCAAGCGAGACAACTGGGTTCAATTCCAGGCAAGACGAAACCTTGGGCAAGTTTCCTTACTCCGCACACCTAATAATAATCCCTCAAAAAACAATAGATTGGTCATTGCAATCCACAACAGTTTGTGGGAACGTTGCAATTGGCTGCCTCGTTTCACCCACGAACATACAGTCAGTTCACTTTACAGTATATTCTGTGAAGCGCTTTGAGGCATCTAGAAGATGTGAAAAGCACTATATCAAATGCAAGGATTATTATTATTATATCTTCAAGACGTCTCAAAGCACTTCACAAAATATACTGTAAAATGAATTGACTGTATATCTTATGGGCAAAACGCAGCAGCCATTTGCGCACAGGGATTGTAAATATTAACAGTTAATGAATAGAAAAATTATGTTTAAAAAGTAAGTATAAATTAATAATAACTTTGAAACTAATAATAATATACTAATAATAAGACTATTTGGAAAAGAGAAGGGAGTTTCCAGAAAAATAGTCTGTTTGTGGGACACAGCTGTGAGCATAACCTGGCTGCCAATTTTGCCTACAAAATACACACTGTTTTAAAATAAGTGTAGACGGTAATTGGATTTGAGACATCATTTCGATGTGGAAGGTTTGAGACATGCGTGTCTCAAAAGGTTTGAGGCATGCTACCATCTCCTGGTTACACGGGAATATTACAGCCCTGGAATTGCATGATTTTCGACTGAGGCACATCACAAGATTGTAAAGTAGATCTGGATGAAGAACGTCCTTTGACCCATCTGATCTCATTCCTCCAGAACACCCCCGACCCCACCTTTCCATTTCCCCCCACCCCCCCATTACAGCATTGAGTGGGTTCCAGTTTCCTAGCCTCATCCACTCTTCCTGGCAACCAGTTCAAATAGTTGATTACCTTCTGCATTTGGACAAACTTCCTCGTGTGTGTCTTGAATTTGTCCTTTACAACCACAACCCTACCTCCCCAGTTCTACATGACTCCACCATAGGGACTCCATAGAGGTGTAAAAAAGGTGTTGATCTGGATTTACTTTTTCAAACCCATTTAAATTTTTTACACCACTATGGAGTCCCTATGGTGGAGTCACCTTCTCTCAAGCCTTAAGAGACTGAGTTCTTCTGGCTGTTGCTGATAGCTCAGTCCTTTAACATTGGGGATCAACCTCATTGCTCTCCTCTGCCAAAGGTCCTGGGTATCTCAAAACTATAGTCACTGATTGCCTGAGCCCATTAATGAGACTCAACAACTTGGATTTATATACCACAACCTCATGTGGGTCAGCGTATCGGAGCACTTAAAAGTGGCGACGCTGAGCCTAGGGGAGAGGAAGGGGGAAGTGACCACGAGCATGCTTAAAGAGCAACATCTTCATGTGTGATCTAAACAAAGGGGTAGGAGGGATCAAGGTCGAGAGATCATGGGAGAGATTTCCAAAGTTTTGAGGATGAAAGCTTGGCCACTGATGGTGAAGCGGAGGCGACGAGGAACAAGCAGGAAGCTGGAGCTAGCTGAGCGGTGCCAGTGTGTGCCAGTGTGGCAATAAGCAGGTTGGAGAGGTAGGGAGGTGCCAGGAATGAGAGATGCCACGAGAGAGGGCAGGGAGAGGGGGAGAAACTGAGCAATGTGTGAGCAGTGTGTGTGGTAGTACAGTACAGGATCATCATAATGATAATAATGTTCGCATTTCATACATTGGCTTTCATGTCAAAGTACCGCACAGGATTTACTGTAAAGTGCGTTTTGTTTTTGAAGCAACCCACGTCGTGTGGAGTCCTGTAGTTCAGTGGGTAGAGCACTCGCCTTGAAAGCCAGAGTGCTGGGTTTGATTCCCGGCAGGGAGAAACCTTGGGCAAGTTTCCTTCCTCCACACGCCTGATAATTATCCCTCAAGAAGCAAAACAATAATAAAATGGTCACTTCAATCCACGACTGTTTGTAGGACAGTACTATGCACAATTGGCAGCCGCGTTTAGTCCACAAAGGTCTACCTGAATGGGAACCAGGACACCTAAGAGAGAGAGAGAGAGAAAGTGAGAGTATCTGAGCATGAGACAGAGAGAGATTTGTTTTACTGTTTAAAATTGTGCTGATTTATCAACTCCCAGGCGAGTTGAAGCTCTGGTGTAATTTCATGCAACGACCACCTAGTGGAGACAACACACAGCTTTTCAGTTCACAGAGATGGTTTCTAATCAATGAGATCCCCCCACCAGTATTTAGGACAAGAATTGATTGAGAAGTGTCCCATTTTTTAGTGGTATGAAGGTTAGGTCAGGTCCCTGTTTTCTGTCCAATTACAGTGATCTCTGCTGTTACAGCTGCTGGGAGCCATATCCTTGCCTAAAATAATATTGATAATACAACAATAACAACATCATAATTACATTTGTAGAGCGCCTTTCACATCGGGAGGACGTCCCAAGGCACTGAACAGTCAGGACCCGAGCACGGCAGGATAGGGTTGGGATGAGTGAGGGCAGAGAGGTAGATGGGGCAGCTAAAGGCACAGTCATAAAGGAGGTTCCGCAGACCGGCCTTGAAGGAGGCAAGGGAGGGAGCAAGGCGAAGGGACCGTGGAATGGAGTTCCAAAGCGTGGGGGGCAGAGAGGCTGAAAGCCCAGTCACCAATGGTAGGACAGGTCGGGCGGGAGACGTGGAGCAGACTGGAGCCTGCTGGAGGGAGGGAGCGGACAGGTTGATAGGGTGTCAGCAGGTCAGAGAGGGAGCCATGGAGGGCCTCGAAAGTGAGGGTGAGGATCTTGAATTCTATCCTTGCATTTCATAAACGTCTTATCAAGTCATTGAGTCATGTTTCACGGAATATACTGTCAATTCGAATGACTGTGTATTTTATGGGCCAAACCTGGCAGCTAATTGTACACAGCAGCGTCCCAAACAGTCATGGATTGACTGTGTGACCAATTTTGTTTTACCAGAAATTAATACCAATCAACTAACAACTGGGCTCCTACTTATTGCTGGGTATTCAGAGGCGTGTGGAGTAAGGAAACTTAAAAACAAACAAAAAAAAAAATTTGGGTCACTTAATCCTCGGGACACTGCTGTGCGCAATTGGCTACTGCGTTTCACCCAGAAGACATACAGTCAATTCACTTTGTAACATATTATATGAAGTTCTTTGAGAATTCTTGAAGACGTGATATATCAAATGCAGCGATTTTTATTAAGACGGGGGTGGGGTGGGGGTGGGGGTGGGGGAGGAGCGCAGAAAGGGTCTCGGATCCCACGTCTTGTCTCTCCAGCACGTTGCTACTCTCTGTGGGGTGTGTGAAGAGGCTCGGAGCTCCTGTCACTCAAACCTTTGTGTGCCTGTTGACTCCTGAACCAGGGCCTGAGCGGAGTACAGGGGTGAGTGCAGCCCAGCCAGTGTGAAAGGCTGGAGGCTGGGACCCAGCAAGCCCTGCTCGTGTGGCCTCCCCCCCTATTGTGCCCGGCCATTCAGCCCCTCTCTGGGGGTCACTCAGCCTCTTTCAGGGCTTCTCCTCCCTGCTCTCCCTCTGCCCTGCCCTCGAGGGCTGGGGGCAGAGTTTGTTTGCAGAGACTGACAGCATCAACCCCCATTCTCTCTGGCTGACAGCTGGACATGTGTTGTCAATGGACGAGTGGAAGAGGGACTGAGATTACTTGTCAACACTGCCAGAACAGCGACAACAACAAGAACTTTTTTATAGTGTTTGTAACATCCCCACGCATCTGAAAACCTCACAGCAACTGACTATCAATGGGTTTGTAAGCCTCCCAGGGCTAATGATCAGCACCAGGCAGGGTGCTGTAACTTACTCGCTTGGCTCAGTCAGTCTCCACTCTTGGTCAGTGGGTTGTGTGTCCGAACCCCTGAGTGGAGCGAGCGCTGCACTGTCACAGGTTGACATCCTTCAGTTGAGACGTTGACTGAGGTCCCTTCAGCCTGTTCAGGTGTTTGCTGAAGATCCCACGTCATGATTGGAAAAGAGAAGGGAGTTCCTCCGTCCCAATATCCTGGCAAACAACACTCCCTCCCCCCCCCCCCCCACCCCACCCACCAACTAAGAAAAAATAGTCATTCTTTTCACGGCTGTTTGTGGGGCACTGCTGTGCACATTTGTGCTGCCCGCGTTCACCTACAAATGCACACCTACAATTCGCAGTAAATCCTGTGAATCGCTTTGAGACTTCCTTCTGATGTGATAAGGCTATACACCAAATGCAAATAATTATTATTATAACGAATGCTTCCTTATAAATAATAATAATCTTTTAATTTCATGTAACACTTTTCACGTCTTCTAGATGTCTTCAAGTGCTTCACTGAATATACTGTATATTTGTGGGCGAAACGCGGCAGCCAATTGCGCACAGGAGTGTCTCACAAACAGTCATGGATTTAAATTACCAATTTTATTATTGTGTTTTTTTCGGAAGGACTATTATTAGGCATGTGGAGTGAGGAAATTTGC
Source organism: Hydrolagus colliei (assembly GCA_035084275.1). NCBI lineage: Eukaryota > Metazoa > Chordata > Chondrichthyes > Chimaeriformes > Chimaeridae > Hydrolagus > Hydrolagus colliei. The sequence continues at coordinate 3,679,917 of CM068754.1, read as the reverse complement.
CCAAGGTTTCACCCTGATCTGGATTTGAACACAGGTCTCACGCTTGTAAGGCGAGTGCTCTAACCACTGAGCTACAGGACTTGACTTGCAAGGCTCTGTGGCATTATGGCCACTGTACCAAATGCAAGGATTATTATCATATTATTATTATTACTATTTTCCTGAGCTTGACTGGGGCCTCGCTCATGAATTGCCAAGTGAGTTGTGAGTCCACTCCCTCCCCCCTCCCACCTCTCTCCGTCCAGGCTCTTAGACATTCCCATCAATTGTGCCCCAAGTCTGAGGCTGGTGATGGGGAGTTGGGGTATCAGGGCTACTCACGTCTAATGCACCTGCAGCAATGTGGAGTAAATCCCCCTCAAACGACTCTCCAGGCCCCCCCTCCTCTGGGGCCAGGGCAGGGCAGGGCGGGGCGGAAGCTGGCTCTCAGCTACCATTTATAATTCTGACAACTGGCCTCAGCCTGAGCGCCGGCTTGGATTACAATGTCAACCTATCCCAGTGCCAACAGCAACACTCAGCACATCAACAGGAACAACGTTGAACCTTTCATCTGCCAGATTCCGAGCACACACACACACATGCACACACACACGCACACACACACACGTACACATTGTTGAGCAAAGCCGAGGTCCCTGCTCGGGATCTCCATCAGTATGGGACGAGGTCACTGGCGACCTCTGCCTCCACACATTCCATTTAGACTCGCAGTTAAATCAACTCCCCAATTCCATCGCATTGGAGTGTCAGCTTGAACTATGTGATTCCAAATTCTGTTGTAGGGCTTGAACCCACAACCTTCTGACTCAGAGGTGAGAGCGCTACCCACTGAGCCAGGCCAAAACATAACAATTTTCTCAAATTTGTTGAGAGGGTGGTGTACACAGGTGAGTAGCACGAACAGTGTGGGTGCAAGGGTGGGCAACGATGGTGCGCTCCCTGCCTCTTATATAGATTCAGGTTCCACAATGCCTACCCGCCAGTCACTTAACCGCCTGCCTGCTTACAATGCCTATCACCTGCCTGCTCACCTGTCCACCTCCCTGTCCACCTGCCTGCTCACCTGTCTGCCTGCTCACCTGCCCAGCCCTCCCTCCCGACACTTCACCCTCTCTCCATTTCCCACTCATCTCTCTCGAGTTCTGACCTCCTGTCAGCGGCTCAGTTACAGCGAATCCTTCCAATTAGTTGCGCTGAGCAATTTGTATCCCTGCCAGAAAATGCCAAGAATGTGATTGCAGCTTCCTGCTCTCCTACCTCCTGACAAGGTCAAGCCAGCCAGTGCACAGACTCTGCTCCGCACTCTCTCACACACACCCTGGGTCATTAACCCTTCCGCCAGTGTGAAGCAGAGGGCAACGGGCCGAATGCTCCTGAGACCTGTCAGCTATTTTAAAATTAACCAAACAGATGTGGACTTATTTAAAATAAGGCTGTGAAATTTTTAATCATCTGTATTTTTGAAAATAAAGAATGAATCCTTGGCATTTGATGTTGGATCTTATCAGGTCGTCGAGACGTCTCAAGCGCTTCACAGAATTTATTGAAGCGTAGGTGAGCTCACACACAGCAATGTCCCGCAAACAGCAACGCGAGTGAGCGATCAATTTTATTTAGGGAATTGTTGACCGGGTGAGAGAAACTCCCTTCTCTTTTCGAATAGCGTCATTGGGAATCTTTAACGTCCACCTGTACAGCCAGCAAGTGGAGGCTGTTGTTTGAATGAGACGTTGAACTGAAGTCCTATCTCATCTGCCTGTTGAGGTGGACTGTAAAATATTGTACAGCGCTATCCAAAACAAATAGGTGTCCTGGCTAACAATCTACGAGAGAAAATTAGTCATTGATTTCATGGCTGTTTGTGGGGCCTTGTTGGCCGGCTTATTTACCTATATAGGCACCGTAACTACGCCAGAAATCGCTTTGAGATGTTTCAACATCAAAGGCATTAAATCAAATGCAAAGTTTAATGCCATTGGTGTCCTTTACCCACTCGGCCATAAGAGGAGCTCCACTCTTTCAGAGTCTTTCAACGGCAAAAAAAAATACTCTCGACTATTTTCTCTCTGGCTGATGTGTTCAGCCAGCTCCCACTTCCCCTGGCTGCCCTACCGAGCGGGCACCGAGCCAGCAGGGATATGAATCGCACCATTCAGACCAGGGCTGTGTGAGTCCTGCTTTGACTGGAGCTGGCATCAGCCAGTGGGAGTGTTTGCTCCGTTCCCTGACATCACAATTACTCCACACACAGTCCAAAATGTGTGTCAGTCAACCTGGCTCAGTTAGTGGCATTCTCACTTCTGAGTCAGAAGCCTATGGGTTCAAGCTCCCACATTTGACAACTTTGAGCTCAGGGTCTACGCTGACACCTCCAGTGCAAGCCTGGGGAAGTGCCTCATTGTGGGGGGGTGCTGTTATTCGGACAATAACAATAATAATAATAATCCTTGCATTTGATATCACGCCTTATCACGTTGTTGAAGCGCTTCACAGAATATATTGACAGTGTATTTGTGGGCAGAAAGCAGCAGCCAACTGCACACTTCAATGTCCCACAAACTACCATGGCTCGAGTGACCATATTATTATAGGGAGGGAATATTACCCCTGGAAAGCAATCTGATCATCGACTAACAACTGGGTTCCTATCTACTGTGTGGTAAACAGGAGTGTGGGGTAAGGAAACTCGCCTAAGGTTACGCCCGTCCAGGAATCAAACCTGGGTTCACTTACTGGCATGAAACCAAAGTCCTGTCCAAATTAAGCATGAAAGAAGCCATGGCTCTATTTGAAAAAAAGAGAAGGGAGTTCCACCCTCCTGGTTCGCTGGCCAGGATTCCCACAAATAACATGAATCATTCACTTCATGGCTGTTTATGGGACGTTGCTATGTGCAAATTGGCCGCCATGTTTGCTTCCTACACTTCACAGTGCTTCCTGTGTGGTACCTTGAGATGTCTGAAGAAGTGATAAGATGCTATTATCAATAATAACTAAATAATAATCCTCATTGATAAGCGCCTTAATTATCACGTCGTTGAGGTGTCTCAAAGCGCTTCAATGGATTGGCTGTGTATTTTGTTTCAAAAACAAGTAAATGCAAGGACAATTATTAATATTGTTGTTATTATTATTATTATTATCATGTTACTGCAGCTTAAATAACTCTGTAGAGGTAGTTTCTAAATGTTTTTCAATGATGGTCAGCCAGACCAATAACACTGCCACTTTACATATGTTACTTTTCTGAATATATTTTAATATCTTTTCTTAACATATTTAAAACCATATTGAATATAATTAATATATATTGGGTAATATATTAAATATAGTGTATTTCAAATATATTTTTCAGAATATATTTGCGGAGTCCTGGTTAGCGCACGGACCATGCAAGCAAGATGACTGGGGTTCAATTTCCGGGCTGGGTGAAACCTAAAGCAATTTTCCTCACTCCTCTGTATGCCTCACAGTAAAAAAAAATTCGCACTCAAACCATGACTGTTTGTGGGACACCGCTGTGCGCAATCGGCTGCCGCGTTTCGCCCACAAAATATACAGTCATTCCACTTCACAAGACGTTTTGTGAAGCGCTTTCAGGGCTGCTGCTCTCTCGTCTCCTCAGAGGAACATTAGCTGCCAGGCAGACATCCCACTGTGAAGAGGGCACAATAAGCTGACAATGGAGAGAGAGGAAACCGGCGAGTTGCTGCACACATTATTACCAGGTAACGAGAGGTGGTGGGATGGAGAGGGAGGGCTGAGTAATGGTTACACACAGACACACACACACACAAAAAGCAAGGCCTCATAAAATAAGAGTTGCTGCCAGTATGATTCCCTTTCACTGGAGCAGGCAGGAAGCAGGAGGATTCCAGACTCACAAAGCTATATTGCTGATAGCTTGTGTTTGCACATCGAGCTGTAAAGTGTCAATGCCTGGTAATCGCAGCCGGTCAGGCCAAGGGTAGCTGGTTCACTGGTGGGGTGGGTGGTGTGTGGTGTGTTCTGGTGGAATGGGGGAGGGAGCGGAGAGGAGAGGAGGGGAGGGGAAACAACAGCTGCCGTGCATATGGCTATGGAATGGAAATGATTTTGTGAATGAGATTGTTTTGTCTGAAGGCCAGCCGGCTTGTTTAAAGGGACATTCCCGAGATCTGCGCAGAGCTCGAAGTGAAAGAGTGGATCTTCCTCTGATATCGAGACGAGATGACCACCCTCCCTCACACCCTCCTTCCCTCCCTCCCTCACTCACTCACTCACTCCCTCAGGGCACAAATTCTTTTTGCATCGCCTCAGCTGCACGTTTTCAGACTGGGCTGGTGTCTCCATTCACTTAGTGTAGCCACAGAGAGACTATCTGGAGACAGACACTGACATTCCTCACCACCAGTGGCTATTGAGGCCAGGATCAATAGGACCTGTTCAAAAGGGTTCAAAAGGTTTTCAATAAGCACCTGAGCAATAAAACCATAAAACACTGTAGAATATGGGGAGGGGGCGGGGAGGGAGGAGTGGGGAGGGGGGTGATTGGAGAGAGAGAGAGAGAGAGGGAGGGGAAGAGAGGTAGAGAGAAGGGGTGGGGAGAGTTCTGTATTCAATAATAAAGTATGAATGGTTCCCCTGCTGTGCAGAAAATTTCCACAGGGTACAATTTGTGGGGTATAATTTTTAAACGTTGCCTTCAATAAGTTAAGGAAGTTTCACTAATGGCCTGTAGGGAAGTGTTTTTCTCGGGATTCCAGTCGAGAGCTTGTTATTGTGTCGATCAGTAAATCAGTGATGACCCCACCTTTATGTTTCCAGCATGTGGTGGCACATGCCAGGTACCGTTATGGTAAATTGGTCATTTTCAATCCACGACTGTTTGCGGGGACGCTGTACCACCGTAGCACAGTGGTTAGAGCACTCGCCTCACAAGCGTGAGACCTGTGTTCGAATCCAGGTCAGGGCGAAACCTTGGGCAAGTGTCCTCACTCCACACTCCTAATAATAATCGATCCTGGGATCCGCTATTGCGGAGCGCTCTGAGACGCCGTCCGGCATAGAGGTTGTTGTTGTTGTCGTTTCAATAAAAAACACAATAATAAAATTGGTCATTTCAAACCACGGCTGTTTGTGAGACGCTGCCATGCGCAATTGGCTGCCGCGTTTCGCCCACAAATATACAGTCAATTCACTTTACAGTATATGCTGTGAAGCGCTTGGAGACGTCCAGAAGACGTGAAAAGACATGCAAGGAATATTATTATCAATCATAGTAAGGAAAGGTAACTGTTTAACAATTTGTTCGAAACCTTTGAGATCTTTCCTACAAATCAGAAACAGTCACTACACCTGACAATAAAACCATGTCCAGCTCTCTGAGAAGTCTCGAATGCTACTGATAACCACAGTAGTAAATGCAACGACCATAATTAGTAAGCCTGCCTGGTTGCGAAAACGTCAGACAATTTTCCCTACTCCACCCGCCTCTGTTTACCTCACAGTAAGTTGGAACTGTGTAATGTAAGACAAACTGGGTATGCATTCTTCAAACATGCAGTTATAGCTTTTATTAGTTCTTGAATAAAAGTTTTTCAAGATGAAAAAAAAAGTCGTGGTTAGACACTTGGCAGATCGCTTTTCCGGGGATAATAATCCCTTCAAAAATAATGTGGTCACTCAACCCATGACTGTTTGTGGTGCAATTGGCTGCCGCATTTTGGGCACAAAATCTGCAGTCTAGTATCTACTTTGCAGTGTATTCAGTGAAGCGCTTTGAGACATCTCAACCACGTGATAAGGCGCTATATCAAATGCAAGGATTATTATTATTATTATCGTTAAGTTTTGTTGACAGGCCCATCATCAACAGTACCACAGGCAGAACGTTTCACATTCCCCCTAGTGCTGCACCCTGGATCAGGACAGATTGTTCTAGTCTAGTTGTGTCGGTGTCTCCATTTGTCTTGGCTACCAGTGAGTATGGGAGTGGGAGAGGGAGGACAGGGAAATCGTGGCAAGACACTGATAGACTACATGTGCTGTGCAGTTTCCACAACAACAGATGAGAGCAATATAACCCAAGGCTGACAGGTCCGAGGAGGACACGTGGAGGTTCATATCTCTTAAAGACTGGACCCTGCCACCATCAATAATAATGATAATAATCCTTCAATTTAATATAGACCCAATCGTGTCTTCGAGATGTCCCAAAGGGCTTCACGGAATATACTGTAAAAGTGAATTTGCTGCATATTTTGTGGGCGAAAAGCAGAGCAGTCAATTGCACAAAGCAGTGTCCCATAAACAGCCGTGGATTGAGTAACCAACTGTTTTTTTTGGAAGGCGTTATCACCCACAGAAAGCAATCCTCCAATCAAAGAACAACCGGATTCCAACTTAATGCTAGATAAACAGAGGTGTGAGGCACAAGGAAACGTGCCCAAGGTTTCTTGCCATTTTACGGACGTACTCAGAAACACTGCTGGATTTTTCATTCCAAGGAACACAATAATGGTCGAAAAATTGACAGATAGCAGATATTTTGTTGGGGGGAGTGGGAGGTCAGCCAGTATCTGAGACACGCAGAAACCCATCAGCTGCTCAAGAGCATCCAAACCAAATTGAGAAATTCATGCTTCCCCCTTACACATGGAAATCCCAGAGATAGATTGTTGGAATAGAATGCGCTCTCTCTCTCTCTCTCTCTCTCTCTCTCCTCGGAGGGACACATCTTGTTTACCTAATACTGGAAAGTATTGGGCAGAAGTTGGCAAGAGCCAAGGCTTGGGGTCCCCAGAGTGTGCATTGGGGTAACTGCTGGAGTCTAACCAACTAAAACCACACAGCTTACACTGATATCGGTGTCTGTCAAGCTTTCCCACTGCTTGTCCAGCTAGGACCACCCTACCCGTTAGCTTGCAGGAACAACAATAATTAAAAAAAAGTCCTTTGAATCCTTTGTGTTCAAGGTGCTGTATCAAACATGAGGACCATTAAGAACACCTGAATAGCTGAACGATGCAGAGGGACTTGGAGTTGGAGCGAGAGAGTTAAACGCTGAATAAAAGAGGAATCTTATTAGCTGTCCGCAGGTCAGAATTAGTAAAAAAAAAGGGGGGCATAATTTCCTGTGGTGTCAGTCTGTAGTGAATGCTTTTACTGTCTATCATATTCTCCTTTGTGGAGAAGCACTGGGAGATATAGCCTGCTTTAGGATGCAACATTCCACCGCATTAAGAACTATTCTCCCCCCCCCCCCCCCACTGTCATTTCCTTCCTGTGGTAATTACAGATGTTGAGAGCCCTGGAGCTCAGTCACTGGCTGGCCAGCTAATCCTGTTCCAATTTCCATCCACATACGCACATAGGCTATATTTAAGTCGCTGGGATGCTGACATAACTGACCCCCAGATCCTGGGGACCGGCGTGGGCAGGAAGGAAGGAATGATTCCCTGGCATTAGTGCACGATAACAAACGGACCCACACATGGGGGCCATAAAGTAATCAGCAGCTTCGCCTGCTCTGCTCTGTGTGACATCGAGTTCCCACAGAATAACGGGCAGGATTGAGTCACCCGAACTGCACATGCTTGCGCTGCGCATTCAGCCTCAGTCACTGCACTTTTGAATCGATGAGACACGGCATTTTGTGTATTAGTCACCCACCTCACACTCACACTCCCCCACTCTGTACATGCGGAATCGTCAGCGACTGAGTATCTGCCCTCTGCAATAATACACTGCCATCCCTGATCCCTGGCCCCCCAGTTAAAGAGGTCGACAAGTGAATAGCAATAGTGAATACAAAACGTAGCTTGGGGTTGAGTAAAGAGCCCACAGGCCAGGATGGCTGTTGCTGATCTGTATGAAGTGACCCACTGAGTGATTGAGTGAGCGTAAGTCTGTGCAAGTGAGTGTGTGTGTATGTGTGCGAGTGGATGGGTGTAAATGTATGCATTTGTTTGTAAGTGTGAGTGCGTGTGTATCTAGCATTGTGCAGCTGTATGTAAGTGTGTGGGCATGTAAATGTATTTGCATGCAAGTGTGTGTGTAAAATGTGTGCATTTGTATGTATGTGTGTGAGTGTGTTTAGGTGTGTGTGTGTATGTTGTGAATGTAAGGATGTGTACAATATGTACAGTATGTAAGTGTGTGTGTATGTGGTGTATGGAATTATGTGTGTGTATGTAAGATCCACACACTCGTGTTCAAATCCACTCACTCCCCTCCCCGAGCTCCGAGCTCCCCAATCCAGCAACCGGGGCCTCCGCTCGAGTGGCCCTGACCTCCTGCTCGTCCCTCACACCCTCCGCCTCACCATTGGAGGTCTTTCAGCCGCTACTCCCCCAAACTCTGGAACATTCTGCCTCAATCCTTCTGCCTTGTCCCCCCTCTCTCCCCATTTTCAACTCCCACAGGAAGACCTTCCTCTTTGACCGTGCTTAGAGGCTTATCTCCCCCCACTCCCCCTCCCCACCACCACCCACCACGCCTACCCCGCTCCCCCGGCTCAGTCAGGCTCCATCACTGGTAAGCTCTCTGCAATGCTGCCCCAGCACGGAGGGCGCTGTACAAATGCAAGCTGCTGTCGTTGAGTGAGTATAAATGTCTGTGTTTTTATGAAAGTGTGAGATTTAACTAGCACGCCATCACACTCATTCACACAACTGCACACAATGTCTGGCCTCACACATGGTGAATTGCTGCCTGTGGAGTTACAGCTGTGTGTGTGTGTGTGTGCGCGTGTGTGTGTGAAACGCAGCACTCAGAAATGTAGGAAGGTCAAACAGAACAGACGGATAAGCTTCAGGGAGGAGTAGATACTCTGTGCGTTACTCTCCACCTGCCTGGCATTCAGACAGTACTGGCCAGAGCTCCCACCCCAACCTCCCTCCTAATATTGGACAGTCTGAGTTCCCAGGAACTATCTCGCTCCTCAAGGATTTGTCCTTCAGCTGAGTGCACAGCTGGTCTGAGAGATCTCGCTGCTTCACTGCTTCAGTCGGGAGCCTGGACATTCCTACTGCTGTCTCCCTCCCTTTCCCTGTAGTGGGAAGACAGGTCAACTCATCCGCAGCCCTCATTTCTGCCCCTCCCCCGTCTTCAGGTTGCGCCTAACAATATAACAATAATAACCCTTACATTTGATCTAGCGCTTTTCACATCTTCTAGATGTCTCAACAAGCTTCACAGAATATATTGTAAAGTGACTGTATGTTTGTGGGCGAAACGACATAGCCAATTGCTCACAGCAAGTGTCCCACAAACAGTCATGGACCAAATTATTATGGTATTTTCCGTTTTGACCAGACTCTGCCACTGTCAAAAACTCTGGGACATTACCCTGCGTGAAGGGCTTCTACATAAATGTCTACATAAATTTCTGTAGCGGTTTTCTGCAGTTCATTTGACTTTTTCTTTGAATAATTTTACAAACCTCTGCACCTTTTGAGGCAAAGATGTTAGATTAAAACCACGACAAACGTCAATCCTCCATCAGTGTATCCAGAGGAGCTTCACAAAGCATCTCTCGCAAAGCTTAACCATAATAATCATAACAATAGTGCAGTCTTGTAGCTCAGTGGTTAAAACGCTCGCCTCACAAGCGAGAGACCTGGGTTTGATTCCAGGCAGAGCGAAACCTTGGGAAGGTTTCCTTACTCCAAAACGCCTGATAATAATCCCTCAAAAGAATAATAAATTGGTTATTTATTGTGCTTATTATTAATCCTTGGATTTAATACAGGTTAGTGAACGATTGTCAGGAAATGACAATCCTGAAGTTGGGCATTTTTCACACTCAGAAAGTGTAATAATCCTTGCATTTGATATAGGGCCTTGTCATTACATTGAGACAACAATAACATCTTGTATTTATATAGCGCCTCTCACGCAGGGTAGGTTCCCAAACAATGTAAAGTATCTCAAAGAATATGGGGATATCGGACTCAGACAAAGGTGCTATAATTGCTATAACCCGAGCGCTCAGTCTGTTAATCTCCACAATAATAGCTAAAGCACAACCTTGTGGTTTAGGTGCGGAAGCTGAGCTTGTTTGTTGACGTGCCGCCCTGTGGAGCGTATCTATCACTTAAAGGATTATCAGCGGTTTCAATCAAAGCCTTGATCTCCTTGCCATTGGTGAACCCCTGATCCTCATCTCTGATACCATTCACTCCTTCAAACAGGAGATCGGATTCATCCGGGAGGTGGGGGAGCGAACAAACGTACAGTGCGGGCGGAAGGACACGATCTTGAACTATTTTATTCACAGACTATTTTACAAACAGACTATTTTATTCAGGAATTGTAGGCCAGGACTCTGAGAGTAACTCCTTTCTCCTTGACACAGTGCCAGGCTTTTTGTTTAGTGCCTCGGTTAAACGTCTCTAGTGAAGGAGGGCACCTGTGACAACTCCATGCTTCCTCAGCACTGCCCTTGAGCATCAGGCCCAACACGTATATTATGCAAACGTGAAGGGATGGTCAGCTTAGGAGGCCTGAGATTTCTCGCAGGACTGCGCCTGTAAATAAACATCACTGCAAAGCTTGGTCACGCACAGAACGACCAAGGGGTGGGGAGGGGGCAGGCGAAAACGGAAACTGAATTTGAAAAAGTTCTGCACTTTCATAAAACTTAAAGGCCACGGCTAGATTGACATCCAAACACATTTGGGCCACGCAGTGAGTGGCTGGGCATCACATTTCAAGCACACGGCGACACCATTGATAATGTATCACCTTTCAATATCTCTCGTCAGGTTTTTTTGAGACTTTAGCTAACAGCTAATTGCTGGACCTGCATTACCCTTGGCTCCCCTTCAGCTCCCAGAGAGCACAGGGACGCGTCCACTTCACTTCCCTCTCTACCCCCCACAATGGGTCTGATTGACAGCCTGTGTTCCTGTGGTTAATGGCAGACCGGTGACATCCGAACGCATTGGAAATCTTTTAACTCACCACAAAAAAAAAGCTGCTCTAAAATGATTTTCCTTGCTCCCACCCCACCCCCATTCCCCCACCCCCCCTCCCACCCACCACCACCCCCCTCCCACATCCCCTCCCTCCAGCAATCTATCCATTTGAAGTTTTATAGATTTCTCTGTCACTGTTGAATCGGGCAGTGATATCACTGAAATTGCAGCAGAGAGGAAGTGCTGTCTAATAAAAGGCTCTTTTACATGGTCTGACAGATTATCAATACCCTGAGGAAACAGATAACATCTACCACTCCCTCCCTCCCCCCTTCCCCCTCCCTCCCCCTCACCCACCCCACACCATACTCAAGTACTAGTCCTGCAATTCATCCATTACAACACATCCTGGGAGTTTCCATTTATAATTCCGCCAGTACAATCGGAACGACATAGAGTCTGGCAAGCTTCCACTCTATCCAGCATCTCTAACTGCCGCAGAACCACAAGGCTCTGTCATTAACCCAAGGAGCCTCGCAAGCCTTTTAGTCTCGTATCCAATCTGATCTTTCACCTCGGGCTGTGAATGCGCCTACACCTGGGTTTTTACATCCACTGATCTGAGCAGTGCTGGGAGTCACAACCCAACACAATCTTGGAGCCTAACTATGAAGCCCCTGGGAATAGGGACTCGGTTTAAAGTCTCAGCTTAACAGCCACTTAACTGGTCTTGTCTCTCTTCCAACACATTCATTCAACTCCATATCCCAAATGGGTCATATCCCACCCGTGTTATACAACGTAGGTCAACAACAGCAACTGCAACAACAATGCACATTTATATATCCCTTATATTGCCCTTATTGCAAGCAATGTGGGAGGGCTTAGATCCACCCTATAACCCTATAACCCACCCGGATTACATAATATGGATCCAGTCCATATCTCGAATTGGTATATCACATAAGCCCAGCTATGTTTAATTGTCAGCCCGGGGGTGTAACATCAGGACAGATGTGGTGGCTAATGGCCAGCTGTACTCTGTGTACAAGACCATGCTGGTAACGTGACTGAGCTTCATCTGCTTGTAGACCGGCAGCTGGTGACGGGGAGACCGTGGGGCAGAGTCACTCACCTTCAAAGCACATGATAAGGTGCTATGTCATATGGAAAGGATTATCGTTACATCCAAACGCATCGCAAACTTCTCTTGGGCAATGCAAAAGTACCTTCGACAGTGATTATCTTCTGGTCAGCAGAGTTTCTGACACATGTGGAAATCGTGCTTAAGAATATCCAAACCAAGCTCAGAATTCCAAGCATTCCAATTGCACATGGAAATTGTACATTGGGGGTAACTGTTGAAGTTTATCCAGCTAAAACCGCATAGCTTGCTGTTCAGAGCTCATTCTGGCGAGCTTTCCCGTTGTTTGTCCAGCTGGGACCACCCTACACATTAGGACTTTGGCATGCAGGGTTCACAGGAGCTGAGTGGGATGGCTCCCTGCCCTTAGTGACTGGTCTGCCCTTCTAAGTCTTGCCTGTGAGCCAGGCTGGCTGTGCTGTCATCAGCAGTCCCCTGGAGTACTGCGGTCATAACTGACTCAGGATTGGTCTACCGAGCCCACCACAGAAGGATAGCTCGATCCCACGGCCTGTCACATCACCTTAGAGCACGTTCAACTCCAAGGAAACATGGCTTACCTCCTCGCTAAAAAGCACATAGTCACTACACTACCCAATAAAATCCTCCCAAGCGCTTTGGGACGTTCTCCTGGCATGAAAGGCCCAGTACAAAATGCAAAGACTATTACTATTTTATATTGAGAATAAAAGAACAGAAACAACATGCCTAAATCTTACCAGACTCTGGAGATATGTCTGTGAGGCTGCTGAAATTAGAACAAGTGCAACGTTCATTGCGAGCGCGCGAAAGGCAGGTGAGCACAGTGTTTAAAGCTTGCAAGAAGAATAATAATAATAATCCTCGCATTTGATATAGTACATTTCGCATCTTCTAGACATCTCAAAGCGCTTCACAGAATATCCTGTAAAGTGAATTGACTGTATATATATATATGGGTGAAACGTGGCACGCAATTGCGCACAGCAGTGTCCCACAAATATCCATGGATTGAAATGACCAATTTATTATTTTTTCGAGGGATTAGTATCAGGAGTGTGGAGTAAAGAAAGGTCTCGCCCAGCCTGGAATTGAACCCAGGTCTCTCGCTTGTAAGGCGAGAGCCACTGAGCTACCACACTGCACAATGGAGGTTTGCTGCTCATAACAATGGAATAGATTGTTATCCCGATTAAGCACGTGGTGAGGGCGTGGGGGGGGGGGTGGGGAGGAGGGTTTGGGGAGGGGGAGGAAGGAAGACCAGGAGGAAGGTGGAAACTGAATGCAGGCAGCCGCCAGTTAAAAGCACTTTCCATCGATTCCCTGGAGGCTTTGATAGCCGCGCACCTCTGCTTGAGTTCAACCTCAGTGACCAACACTGCTTAATGCAGTGCTTACATTTCACCAGGAACTCTTCTTCTGAGTGCTGGGAATCAGCTATGGCTAGCACACAGATGCATCCTGACATCCTGACTTCCCAACCATGCACCAGGCCTGGCCACGGCATGAGTCCTTGGAGGGCATCGACACACAGAGCTCACAGGGCTGCGCAAGTCCGGCCGCAGTCACGTACCACGCACACGGCTCGTTGTAAATGCTACAGCGCCTTATCATGTCATCGAGATGTCTCACAGCGCTTCACAAGACTTCACTGTAAAGTACAGTGACTGAGTATTTTGGAGGCGAGGTGGCAGTTGATTTGCGCACAGCAACAACATCCTGTAGCATAGTGGTTGGAGCACTCGCTTCGCAAGCGAGAGGATCGGGGTTCAATTCCCGGGGCAGGACAAAAACCTTAGGCAAGTTTCTTTACTATACACACATGCCTCTGTTTACCTTGCATTAACTGGGAAACTTGTCAGTTCATTGGCGGACATCTGAGATGAGACATCAGGAGAAGCTCTCTCCTCTTTCAATGTGGAATATTTAACGTCCACCTGAACAGGTGGAGATGGGACCTCAATTTAATGTCTCATCCAAAGGTCGCATCTCCGAGCATGCAGCCTACTCCCAGTTTATATTCCACCATATAAAATTAGCCTCATGGCTGTTTATGGGATATCGGTGTGTGCAAATTGGTTCCCACTCTCGTCTGCAAAATACAGTCATTACATTCTAAAATAAATCCTGCAAAGTCCTTTGAGGCATATTGGCAATGTGATGAGGCACTGTAACTAATTCAACAACTATATGGGTAAACTTCCACATGCATGCGGTTGACACCCATCTATACCTCTCCGCCTCATCCCTCAACCCCCAGACCATCGATGTTCTGACAGCATGTTTGTCCGACATCGAGTCCTGGACGAGGGACAATTTCCTCCAATTGAACGTGAGCAAGACCGAGGTCCTCCTGATTGGCTCAAGCCAGCGCCTCCGCACATCGGGCGCTGCCAGCCTCAACATCCAAGGCTGCACTCTCCACCTCACAAAGCCAGTCAGGAACCTCGGCATCACGTTCGACCCCAAACTCTCCTTCCTCCCCCACATCAGCGCCTTGACTGGCACCGCCTATTTCCACCTGCACAACATTGCCAGGCTCCGCAATTATCTCACTCCCCGTGCTGCCGAAACACTCGTGCACGCGTACATCCCCTCACGGCTGGATTATGGGAATTCTCTCCTTGTCGGCCTCCCCAGCTCCTCCATTCACAGGCTACAGGTCATCCAAAACTCTGCAGCCCGTGTACTATCCCGCACCCGCCTTCGCGACCATATAACCCCCACCCTCGCCCGTCTCCATTGGATCCCCATTCTCCAGAGGATCGAGTTCAAGATCCTCGTCCTCACCTACAAGGCCTTACACAGCCTTGCCCCGCCCTATCTTTCCGACCTACTCTCCCCCTACAAGCCCACCCGGACCCTCCGTTCAGCAGGACTTGGCCTGCTCCAAGCCCCCCGCCCGAACCGCCCCACCATCGTAGGCCGGGCCTTCAGTTTTTCCGCTCCCACCCTTTGGAAGTCCATCCCCCAATCCCTCCACCTTGTTTCCTCCCTTTCCTCTTTCAAGGCCGGTTTGAAGACTTTCCTTTTCGACCGTGCCTTCTGTCCCTCCCGAATTCTTCGACCTCCCCTACGTTTCTTACTCCTTCCGAACACTCCCCTCCCAGCTCGGGTCACACGCCTCCTGTGCAGCGCCTTGGGACATCCTCCCGACGTGAAAGGCGCTCTATAAGTGCTCAATTTGTTGTTGTTGTTATATATCCAGTGCCTTGGGACGTCCTCCTGACGTACAAGTGTAATTGTTGTTATATTATTAAAATATATTATATTATTAAAAGTGGTAGGCTACAGATATGGCCAGCGTACACATGTTTTACAAAGTAGAATACGGCAGTAAAGGTTACTGAAAAGACTTTAATAATTCTTGCATTTGATATAGTGCCTTATCAAGTCTTCAAGACATCTCAAAGCACTTCACAGAATATAGTGTAAAGTGAATTGACTGTGTACAGTATTTTGTGGCCGGAATATGGCAGCCAATTGCACACAGCAGTATCCCCATAAATAGCTGTGACCAATTTATTATTATGGCTTTATTTATTTCTGAAGGGATTATTACCTCTTGAAACTGATTCCCTCAACCAGGTTCCTACTTCCTGCTAGGTCAACACAGGCGGGTGGAGTCAGGAAACTTGCCTATTGTTGAAGATTGTAGGTTTAAGCCCCAGGTTAGGAGTCTGAGCTCATACCCTAGGTGTTGAGGGAATGTGAACATTGTTGGTGGTGCCAGTCAAACTGACGTCCTGTCTGTGCCTGTTCAGGTGAGCATTGAAGATTCTAGGACATCCATTAAAGAGAAAGGAGCTTCTCCTGGTTTCCTGACCGACCGTCCCCCAGATATAATTGCTTGTTCACCTCAGTTAGGACTGTATATGGGACCTCACCGTGTGCAGATTGCTTGCCGAATTGGCAACAAGAGCAGTTCCTGCAATACTCCAATTCTTTGTCAAGCGTTTTGAGATGTTTCAATTTTGCCGGCTCTGTATCAAACACAGGGAGTTTGTTATTATAACGGATTGAGAAGTTGTTCAGATGCCTCCTTGGGGGAAGCTTGTATTGAAAGCAACCGCAGAAATACAACGTCATTTGGTGCTGAGGTTTTTGAACTCGCTGGATGATTTTGATTTCATTTTAACGAGCTCACAGTGTGGGAACCCCGCTCAAATCCTTTACCCAGTGTATCTCTTTGGAAAAACAAGCCTGCAGTTTGCTGAGGAGTTTGGAAGCATTTAAATGCGTGTCTCTGGACACTGAATAAAAAACACAGGAAGGAGTCAAAGTGACTGTGGGCAGGGAGGCAACCTTTGTTTTCAGCAGTTAAGCTTCTTCCTGGAAATCCTGAACTGCGCTTCCTTGAGTGAACCTGAGAGCAGTTGTTGGCAGCGGAAAGTTTGGGCTTTAACTTTCTCAGTCCTAAAATAGCTTTACTGCGGTCAGCGGTAAACATGAGCAGGGTGGCTTGGGATCACTGGAAAAGGCACTATAATAATAATAATCATCATCATCATTATCATCCTTGCATTTGATGCAGCCGCTTATCACGCCACTTGAAATGCATTAAAGTGCTTCACAGAATACATTTGAAAGTGAACTGACTGTGTATTTTGTGGGCAAAACGTGGCATCCAATTATGCACGGCAGTGTCCCACAAATACTCGTAGATTGAGTGAAAGATTTTTTTTCAAGGGATTATTACCCCCAGAAAAGTGATCCGTCAATCAATTACTTAGTGCTGGGGAAAACAGAGGTCTTGTGGGGGAAGGAAACTTGCCTAATGTTTCCCCACGCCTGGGAATCAAACCCGCATCCTCTGTATTGCAAGTCCAGCACGCTAACCATTGTACAATGGGACTCACTCCACTGTTACTTTATGAATCCCAAGTAAGCCACAGCAATGACCCTAGTCCCACCTCCTCATCAGCACAGAAGCAACCAGTGAACACTTGGGAAGTGGGTTATTTATTTATTTAACACCTCGCTCCCCGTGAGACATCCCAGGTTTGGTGAGGGCCTCCTTAATTTACACAGAGAATGGTTCATGGGAGAGAGAGAGAGAGAGAGAGAGAAAGGCCTTGAATGGCCTCCGATGTGAAAGACAACCATATTCTTGCAGCTTGACACCGTTTATTATTATCAACACGCAGAGGATTAAGAACAACTCATTTAACAGTGGCAGAGAAGGCAGAGGGCAGCTGGCATGTCATCTTGATGGGGTTGCTATTTTCTGTCCGTCACCTTTGCCTTTCCATTGAGGTGGGCCGTTGACCCCTGTCCATTTAGCACAGGGTATAGGTGAAGCTTTGGATGAAGAGTGTCGGACCCCCTAGAGGTAAACTGGACACTCAAGGTCCTCAACATTATCGCTCCGTCCACACAATGTGCTTGTGTGAGAGACAAGAGAAAGCAAAGGCCTTTCTCCCTACCACTGTGAAAACAGGCTACCCGGCTTTGTACGGGGGACTGTCAGTCCCAGCAAAATGTCAATGGCTCAGTTGCTATAGCACTGGAAAGAGACATGAAAAGATAGCAAAGCCATGACATGCCTGCAAAGTAAACAGAGGAAGCTGAGGGGCAGCTCACACACATGGCTGTTCGCTCTGCTCCGCTCCTGGCTCTCAGCTAATCTAACCCGCTTGGAATAATAAAAAAAATAATCCTTGCACTTGATAAAACACCTACAACGTCAGGTCTCAAAAGAGCTTCACAGGAATTGCTGTCAGCTGCAGTGACCGTATTATTTTATCGGCAAACGCAGCAGCCAATTTGGGCGCAGCAGTGTCCCAGATACAGCCATGAGGTGAATGACTGATTTTTCCGTTGGGCAGGACACTGGGAGAGAGTAACTTCCCTTGTGGTTCGAATAGTGTCACCGGTTCTAAACACTCACCTCAATAAGCAAAGGGGATCTTGGTTTAATGTCTCATCCAAAGGATGTCACTTCCAACAATGCACTGTTCCCCCACATTGCACTGGAGTTTCAGTTTGGTAGAACAACAACAACAACAACAACATGACACTTGTATAGCGCCTTTCACGTCAGGAGGACGTCCCAAGACGCTGGAAAGTCACTGCTTCAGACTCGAGCTGCAATCGGGCGGGGGGCCGGGGGGCCGGGGGGCCGGGGGGCCGGGGGGCCGGAGGGAGGGAAAGGGGGGATTAGGAGTTGCCGATGGGTCCATCGAAGAGGAGAATTTTGAGGCAGGTGAGACATGAAGGAGGCCAGGGAGGGGGCGAGGCCGAGGGACTGCGGGATGGAGTTCCAGAGGGTAGGGGCAGAGTGGCTAAAGGCTCGCCCGCCAAAGGACTTAGTGACACAGAGAATGTGACACTCCGTTTGATTGCCATTTGAATCAGCACGAGCGGGGGTGAGGGGAGTTCACTGTTACCGGTGGGGGGGGAAGGGGCGGGTGGGTGGGCCGGTGGGGTCAATAGTCCGTTTCTTTAAGGGAGTGCGGCTAAGAGCCAGCACCTTTGGGAGTGGCAGAGGGAGGGAGTGTAGAGGGGGAGGGCAGAACGCAAAGAAAATTTACTCCCTTTAGAAAATGAACACCCCGAAATTCCGGTTTCAAATCCCAAAAGCGGAATTAATGCTGTGCTCTGTCCTCTCACTGGTCACACGTTTAACACTCGGAATCTCTGGGACGCTTCATAAATGTGACAGGTTAACTGATAAAGGCCCCCAGCAGCTCAATACTGCACCAATCCTTGGGCCGAGCTCCTGGTGAATGGATTTGCCTCTAACCTTCAACCCGCAGAAAATCTATTGAATCTTTTTGAACGAATTGTAGGGAGCGGGAGCAGGAGAGGCAAACTAATTCAGGTTTTGAACTTTGTCACGGGAGATTCTTGAACAACTCAAGCCAAATCAGCCGCTGGCAGTATTTGTATGTAGGCATTTGCCTGCAAAAAAAAACCCAGTCAAGTCATTATTTAGAGCTCCGTGAGGCCTACCCACGTGAAGGCGCTATATACAACAACGACAAAATTACACTTGTATAGCACCTTTCACGTCAGGAGGACGTCCCAAGGCGCTGGACAGTCACTGCTTCAGGTAAACACACCATTCACATCGGGAGGATGCCTTAAAACACTTCACAGGACATACAATAAATTGCTATGACTTTTGCAAACACATGTGAAGGATGTGATAAACAGTCAGCCTTTGGAGTTGGCACAATATACAGCCAGAATGTAATCTTTCAGTAAGGTTGTATTTACATAATGTGATTGAAGCCTGGCTCAATCGATATCACTCTCACTTTTTGCATCAGAATGCCATGGCTTCAAGCCCCAAGTCAGGACGTTGAATTCAAAGGTTGAGGCTGGCACTCAGTTTCAGGGTTTGAATTGTCGGAGGTGCCGTCTTCTGAAGAGAATTTAACCTCAGGTGGGTGGACATTAATGATCCCAGGGGACGATTTGAAAATAGAATAGAGAAATCTATTCCAAAAACACCTTGGGCTTGTTAACATCTTGGGAGTCCTGCAGCTCAGTGGTTAGCAGACTCGCCTCACGAGAGAGAGGGACCTGGGTTTGATTCCCAGCTCGGCGAAACCATGGGCAAGTTTCCTTACTCCAATAACAATTCCTCAAAAAACAATTTGCTCACTCAATCCACGACTGTTTGTGGGGACACTGCTGTGTGCAATTGGCTGCCATATTTCGCTCACAAATACACAGTCAATTCACTTTGCAGTGTATTCTGTGAAGTGCTTTGAGACGCCTAGAAGACGTCATATCAAACACCATATCAAATGCAAGGACTAGTATTATTATCTACTTGAAGAAGGGGAAGATGGTTTAGTGTCTGATCCAAAGGTTGATATGACGACCCAACCTTCACTTATCACTTCCCCCAAAACTGCACTGGAGCAAGCCTCAAGTCCTGATGCCGGAATTGAATCCGAGACCCTCTGGCTCAGTGGCGAGACAGTTTCACCCTCAAATATACAGTAAAACTGAGCCAGGCTGATGCTTTTGAGGGTGAAGGAGCCACACTCACCATTCACTTGCGAGAATAGTGTTGGAGCTCCCAACGAAAGGCTTTGGTGGTATTTGGGTTTGTTGGCATGGTGATGGATCCTCGATCATCGAGTGATCCCGAAATCCAACGATTCTCTCACCAAAAGATTTGTTCCACTATGCTTTGTGCTTCCAGACGCGAGATGCAGGGCCCCCTAACTGCTAAACCATTCATCCCGAGATGTTTAGCCAATTACACTCAGCACTCACTATCACACATCTGCTTCCGCACCACTGCCAAGGTCCAGATGTGCAGATTTATCAGAATGCTGAAAAACTCCCCACAACGGGGCAGATTTGGCTGGAAGGCTGAAGGCTCCATTCCCAAACACAGTGACCTGATGGTGTGAAGACCACCAGTTGATACAGCTTGCGATCCCCCCACCCCCCGACCCCTGTCCCCCCCACCCACCTACATTGAGACCTACATTGAGTCAGCCTCACACTGACTGAGTTTTATGTTTTTAAAGACTTTAACAGTTGGTGATAAATCTGAGGATATCACCTAGTTCAGGAATTTCCTCTCATCTGGTGCATACATGCGTCCAGAACAAGCCATGTCTGCCCGTACACAGAAACCTGACTGTCAGATTTTCTTACCAGCGCTCGCTGTGCGATCAAACTCTGACACTAATCTTTCGATGGACAGAAAATCTGCAGAAAAAATTAGGGAACTTGAGGATTTTCCAAAATTCTGCAATTTTAAAGGAGATGATATTGGGTCTGAGGCCATGGGAATTTCAGGTCTAAAGTTACTTTGTGGGATGGATTAACGGGTTAAATTGTGAAGCTCTTGAATTCTTCTTCAGCCACGTCCTGTAACAGAGTGGTTAGAGCACTCGCCTTGCAAGCAAGAGGAGCCCAGTTCGATTTCCAGGGTGGGCCAAGACTTTAGGCAAGTTTCCTTACAGCACACGCTTGGGTAATAATCCCTCCCCAAAAAATATGGTCACTCAATCCAAGGCTGTTTGCGGGACAATGCTGTGCGTAATCGCCCACAAAATCTTCATGTAGGGCAGCTCCAAAGCACAATATCAAATGCAAAGATTATTATTATTATTATGCTGTCCTGTAGCGCAGTGGTTAGAGCACTCGCCTTACAAGCGTGAGACCTGTGTTCAAATCCAGGCAGATCAGGGCGAAACCTTGGGCAAGTTTCACACGCCTGATAATAATACTTAAAAAAAACACACAATAATAAAATTAGTCATGTCAATCCACGACTGTTTTTGGGACACTGCTGTGTGCAATTGGCTGCTGCGTTTCACCCTTAAATATACAGTCAATTCACTTCACAGTATATTCTGTGAAGCGCTTTGAGACGTCGGTAAAATGTGAAAAGTGCTACATCAAATGCAAGGATTATTATTATTATTATTATTCTCTGACCTAGTTCAGTCCCTCTGTGGCTTATAAGCCGCTCACAGAAACAGGAAAACCAGCTGCCCTCCTTCCTTCCTCTGGGCCCATGGCGAGAGAACACCGGAGAGGGAGAGGAAACGCTCCTGTTTCAAAACATCCCGAGTCCTGGCACAGAGCCGGGCCTCAGATCGCTGGGATTCAAGCCCAGGCACCTCCAAGACTACAGCAACATCTCAGCTCAGCTTGAGCAGCACAAGACGTCATTACTTCTGCTTCAAACACTAACATTGGGCTATTCCAGAGCTGATGTTTCTTTACAAGACACCATGTGGTAAATACCAGCACACAATACTCCCCCTTATCTGCACATATCCTCGTGGAGGGAAAACGGGAGTAGAGGCTGTAACAATACTACTACAATACTACGCTTTGCCCACAAATATACAGTCAATTCACTTTCCAGTATATTCTGTGAAGCGCTTTGAGACGTCGATAACATGTGAAAAGCACTATATCAAAATGCAAGGATTATTATATTTATTACTACTACATATACTATTATTATTGCTACTACAACTTATTATAATAATAAAATGCTTGCATTTGATTTAGCTTGATCGTGCTGTTGAGATAGCTCAAACTCCTTCACAGGATATACTATTAAGTGGAGTGATTGTATTTTGTGTAAGACGATAAAGAGATGATGATTTGGCTCGTCAAGTCTGCTCCTTCCACAGACCACACAAGACTTACCCCATCATGAAGCCACCAATATTTGCTCATGGGACAGATGATTGTGGCTGAAGGCAATGATGGAATTCGGAGAGAAACAACACAATCAGTCTTAAAATCTTTGTGAAATTCTGCCGGCATTTTTTGATCAGCTGGTTACCTGACACGTGCAGGAACCCCTCACCATGTTTAAGAGCATCCAAGCCAAACCCAGCCAAGCCAAACCCAGCCAAGCCAAACCCAGAATTTCATGCATTCCACCTACACATGGAATTTCCAGAGATAGTTTGTTGGAGTGGAATGCGGACTCGCTCCCTTGAGGGACACATCCTGTTTACCTAATTCCGGAAAGTACTAGGCACAGTTTGGCAAGAGCCAGGGTATGCAATGGGGTAATTGTTGGTGTCTAACCAGTTAAAAAAGTATACAAGGAAAGCTTTACTTAAAACAACATGTGTCCTACCCAACCTGCTGTGTAATCAGCATTCCGTTTATTAAAAAATGGCAGATTTTTAATGTAAAATATTCACCTACAAAATATACAGTTGCAGTAAATCCCGTGAAACACTTTGGGATGAAAGGTGCTTTGCAAAATACAAGGATCATTGATAATGTAACATGCTTACCCCAACTTGTATCAACTGGAAATCAGCATTGGTATTCAAGCAGTCTTAAAGAACAGCCTTTACGGGGTTAAATGAACCTCACACATTAATAAGGTCTTTACGATAATAACATTGACTTCTTAATCGCACTAAAAAAAAATGCCGGCAGAATTTCACAAGGATTTTAAGACTGATTGTGTTGTTTCTCTCTCCGAATTCCATCATTGCCCCACTAACTTTATAATGCAATTTCCTGGGATCTGGATTGACAATGAGCTTTTAAAAATCCTTTTACCAGGAAATGTGGATGATGTATCTTCCTTCTGAAAAAGGATGAGCTAAAATTACAGCATACATAAAATGACAGTGGCATTTACATTGCCAGCCTCCTTTATACAATGAGTGTTTTGTTTGGCATAAAACAGCAAGATCCTATATCTGCATCAGGCTCTGTGTTACTTCCTGCTAAAGCACAGTTCATATCACCAAACCATAGCAACACAAACTGTGGTCACTGGGTATCAAGGACAAGATTTGGACATGGATTCAGAAAAGGTTGAAGGAAAGGAAGCAGAAATCCCTTGTTAGAGGAGCTAAGTAAAACTGCATGAGACTCTCTCTGCCCCCAACCTTCCAGTTCCCTGTATGTATGTGTGTATGTTTGTATAGTAATAATACTTGCATTTGATATAGCGCTTTTCACGTCTTCTGGACATCTCAAAGTGCTTGACAGAATATACTGTAAAGTGAATTGACTGTATGTATGTGTGCAAAATGCAGTAGCCAATTGTGCACAGCAGTGTCCCACAAACAGTCGTGGAATGAAATGACCAATTTATTATTGTTTTTTTGAGGGATTGTTATCAGGCATGTGGAGTAAGGATCCCTTGTAAAAAAGTACCATGGTAATGTGGTAGTACTATGGTACTACCACCATTACCATGGTACTTTTTTTACAAGGGGAACATTTCATCTGCTTGGAATCGAACCCAGTTCTCTCACTTGTAAGGTGAGTGCTCTAACCACTGAGCTACAGTATGTGTGTGTGTTTGTGTGTATGTATGTGGTTGGTTTTATATATTATATAATTTGGTAAGCCGGGTATCCATCACAGGCTTGAAACCCATCACCATGCTTAAGACTATCTAAACCAAACTGAGATTTGCATGCATCCCACCTGCACATTGATAACAGTGTTTGGGAACCTTCCCATTACTTGTCCAGCTAGGACTACACTACCCATTAGAGCAGGATTGACAGGATGTAAATTGCAGGATTCCCTGCCCCCAGTGACTGGTCTACCCTTCCCAGTCCTACCAATGAGCCAGAGTGGATCCAGTTCAGCTCCAACGTGACCCCACCTATCTGCCCCCAAGGAGGACTGAGAATATTTAATGACCTGGAATCATAGGCATTAAATTTGCAGATAGCACCAAGTTGGGGGGAAATATGGATTCAGAGGAAGCAGAATATCAATCAATCAATCAATCAATCAATCAATCAAAACTTACATTTATATTGTGCCTTTCACGCCGAGAGGACGTCCCAAGGCACTGTACAGTTAGGTAGGGACAAAAGCAGTGGGGGAGGGGGAGGGGCAGGATGAAGAAGAGCAGCAAAATTGACTGTATATTTGTGGGCAAAACACAGCAGCAAAATTGCGCACAGCAGTGTTCCGATGAACATTCGTGGAAATGGGCCAGGGGAGGAAGGGTCCAAAAAAGAGAATAGGTCCAATAAACCTCCCTTCTTTTGTATAAATACATTTGCTCTGAGACCTGGCAAATTAAGTTTCAAAGCTTCACTGATAAATGCTACATCGAGGAAGTAAAAATAGGAAACACATGTACATGGATGGGAAAGAACTTGCTAAGGGGGAAGCTGAAAGAGACCTAGAGGTGTTAGTTGACTCATGTCAAAACAGTGTGAGGCAGCGATAAACAAGACAAACAGGATGCTGGTGATATAACATGTTTTTATATAGAGGTATATATCTTGTCAAATGGGACAGACAAAATAAACCCAGAACAAAAAGTTTAGGCCGCACCAAGATCAAGAGAACATATATACTGTACAAAGTTGCCAAGGGAAATTTCAAGACGAGGATCGTGACATTTTCCTTTACTTCCCTGCATTGGAGCGTTCACCAAGACTGAGTTCAAAGTGGACCAGCTGACATCATAGTCATATCTCCACATGTCAGGACTTTTAATTCATATAATCTAGGCTGACCCTCCAGTGCAGGGCTGGGGATGTGTTACGTTGTCAGAGGTGCTGTCCTTTGGATGTTGAAACCAAGATCTGGCTGTTCAGGTGAGATCTCATGGCCCTAATTGACAAAAGAAGGGAGGTTTGCTCTCCTGGAGTCTCAACCAACAATCCTCCAAATAAAATTGGTCATTCACTCCATAGCTATTCAATACATATATGTATATATATATCAAAAATATATATTATATAACATATATATATTACATACATGGACAGACAGACAGACAGACAGACAGACAGACAGACAGACAGACATAAAACTATCCATAGCCATTGCTGTGTGCAAATTGGCTACCACGTTGCTTATGAACAAATATACAGTCACTGTGAGGGTCTTTAAGACATCCTCTCCACAGGAATGGTGTTGTATCAAATGCAAGCTTTATTATTTATTATTATCACTCACAACAGTGTGCACATAACTTCAATGCCCAGTTCAGAGCGGGCTGAGGGTTGGGATCAGTCTTTTCTATCTCTAGGAGACAATCCAATTATTCAGTTTGTAGACCTTAAGCGTAGTGGTTAGCGTACTCCGCACGCCTTTGTTTGGTCCTGCAGTGAGTAGGAACGCGCTTGGTAGTGGATTGGCAGATCGTTTTCTGGAGGTAATAATCCCTCCAAAAAAATAGTGTCCTTCAGACTAAAAATACCTCTCCAGATTGCCCACAGCTTCCACTCCTGTCCTCATCAACTGCACAAATTACAAGCTCAACTCTAGCTCTCTTTATTCAGGTTCCTGTAATGTTTTTCCTTTCAATGGCTTGGCATGTGACGACATAGAACCTCAGTCTCCACAGAAGCTACATTTGCTGATGATGGATGCTTTAAACGCTTGACAGTAGGAAGTTTTTCCCAGAGCTTGGGAAGCGATCCAAGGAGCAGACGTGAAAGGACATTGGTGTGAAATTCCATAATTCAGTCCTTGAAGTATCGCAATCCGCTGCGACACCCGTTCAGATGAAGGAGACTTGTAGCTGCTCTGTCTAAATTCGATTTGAAGTGATTTTCTTTCTAGGAAAGTGGGAAACAACAACAAGGAGAAGGAAGCAAAAGAGCCACAGTATCATTTTCCTCACTAGAATGATCCGAGGCTCCCTTAGTTGTGTCTCCACAATGGGATAATGGGAAATCCCGTTGTAAGCACCTAAAGAAAGGTTGCCAGCGTTAGTGGTCGACATATGACAAGACCCTCAACGTGAACAAGTGGCACAATGATGCACTGGACACAAATTCACGCTGCTTGCATTGATGACTTGTTGACAAACGATAAAAAGATTTGCTACGCACTTTTTGATGAAGACAGTGGGCCTTTAAAGCGAGGTCCAGAGGTGAACAGTCAAACTCTGCCGTTTCACTCAGAGCCAATCTCCACGGTTTACGACAAACAGAAAGTGGGGGGAAACCAAACAATACAGTCACTGATAGGATTTTTCATAGTGTGTTATATCACCATATGGCAGCACAATGCCACCTCTGTCTGATGCTGGACTTATAATGAAAGGGACTTTGCAAAGCTGGAAGCAGCTCGACAATGCCTTGTACTGCAGGGAAAGTTGACCGGTTTATAATAATCCTAGCATTTGATATAGCGTCTTATCACGACTTGAGACAGCTCAAAGCGCTTCACAGAAAGTATTGTAAAGTGAATCGATTGTATTTTGTGGGCAAACCACAGCAGCCAATTGCACACAGCAGTGTCCCATTAAACAGCAAATAAAAACAGAAATGGTTGGGGACCATTTCAGCAGCTCAGGCAGCATCTATGGAGAAAGGAAACGTGAGTCAACATTTCAGATCCACGGCCCTTCGTCAGAACTAAACGTTTATTTTCCCATTAAACAGGCATGTTCAACAGTCAACAATGACCAAATTAGTAGTATTTTATAAATGGAAATTTTTTTAAAAAGGAAAGCAATCTGCCAATCAACTCACAACCGGGTTCCTACATATTGCTAGGTAAACGGGCGTGTGGAGTAAGGAAACTTGCCTAAAGATTCACCCTCACAGGGAATTGAACCCAGTTCCTTTGTTATGGAACGTTAGTTACCGACTGATTGAAACAGGGACTTACAGTAATATAGTAGCTTTCACGTAGAGCATATAAGAGTGTGTAACAACACAGAGTGGAAACCTGAACCAAGTGAGAAGTAAGCGGGGTCGGAGCTGGGCAGTTGTTAGAGGTAATTGACTGAAGGTACAGACAGCTAGACGGGTGTTGAAAACGGAGAAGGAGGATGCGAGTTGAAAGATATTTGAGAGAGTTCAAGAGAACGGGGGACATTGTCGCTGAAAGTAACAGGGGTCAAACTCATTTTCACTTCCAAGTTAACATTTAAACATAGCATAACCATCAATGGAAGGTACGACCAATTTATAATAATAATAATAATCCTCGCATTTGAAATTGCACCTTATCACGTCATTGAGACATCTCAAAGCGTTTCACAAGAGATACAGTAAAGTCAATTGACTGGGTATTTTATCCTGCCAGGATACCACAGCAAACATTCGCAAGATCTATAATATAGACATGAATAAACAGGAGCCCAGGTCTAACCTTGGCTGAACATCTCACCTGATTCACCTGAATCAAAGCAACTCGAACAATGTCCCACTATCCCCTCACTACCCCCACCCACATCAGGGCTGCACTGTGAACGCGAGTTCCCAACCCAAGGCTTGAACCCACAACGTTTCCGGACGCAGAGGAGAGAGTGCTGCCAAGCTGACACATGATAACATTGCCTTTGCCTCCCACTGTCTGTTTTGACTGATCGAGTTCCCATTGTTTTGCCATTCACAACTCTGACACAGCCCAGCGCTTGTGTGTGTGTGGAGAGATGGCCTTCGCACGGACACGCAGTGGGGCTGGTGCCAGCTGCCTGGCACTGACAAAGGCTTAGATTAAACGATAAAGCCACCACCTTAATTGTTTGCGTGACTTGATTCACACTAACATAGCATGCAGATCAGGCAGAGATCAGTTTGCATCTCTGGGCCAAATGGATGTTGAGCTAGGTGCCACAGGGCTCACATTCTCATGGAATCTTCTCATGCCTGAAGGTGAAGGGGGGGGTGGTTGCAGCTTCATCCTCAATGTACTGGCTCATTACACCCAGGCTTGTTTGGAGGTGGTGACAGTCCAGTTCCTGAGTCAAGCGGGTCCACAGTATTCCATGGCACAGATAATAATAATAATCCTTGCATTTAATATAGCACTTTTCACATCTTATCAGCGTCTCAAAGCGCTTCACAGAGTATACTGTCAAGTGAATTGACTGTATATTTGTGGGCAAAACACGGCAGCCAATCGCGCACAGCAGTGTCCCACAAATAGTCGTAGGTTGAAATGACCAATTTTATTATTGTGTTTTTTTGGAGGGATTATTATTAGGCGTGTAGAGTAAGGAAACTTGCCCAAGGTTTCGCCCTGATCTGCCTGGATTTGAGCACAGGTCTCACTCTTGTAAGGCGAGTGCTCTAACCACTGAGCTACAGGAGCTCCACGCTGGCTCATCAGCAGGATTTGAAAGGCAGACCAAACACGCGTCCTCCAGGGAGAGATAGGGCATTCCATTCCAACAATCAATCATTGGGATTTCCATGTGTAGGTGGGATGCATGGAATTCTCGGTTTGGATTCTTTTAAGCAGGGAGGGTGTCAGATTGAAGTGCTTTTCAGAGACCAATAGTTTTCTGCCTGTGTACAGAATACCTAGCAAAGGTGTAGCAAGCAGGTACTCAATAGATAATTAAACAGTGCAACAGGGGAACACTAAAAATCACACTGAGCAGCACAGACTATAATGTGCGGGGGACAGAGGACAGTGTAGGGGGGAGTGCTTGACAGTGGCAGAGCACAACACCGGGGGAGGGGGAGGCAGCCTTATACGCTGTCAAAGAGGAAGATCTTCAGGCGGGACCCAAAGAAGGGGAAGGAAGGGACAAGGCAGAGAGATAGAGGGAGAATGTTTGGAACGCTGAAAGCTTGGCCAATAATGGTGGCTCGGAGGACATGTAGGAGGCTGGAGCCAGTCAAGTGGAGGCATCAGATGGTGCGTTGGTGAGTAAGCGGATCGGAGAGATAGAGTGGTGCAAGGGCATGAAAGGATTTGAAGACAAGTGTGAGGATCTTGATGGGGTTACAGAGTACAGAGCCGGTGTGTACCGGTAACAGGATGGGGTAGGCTATAGGTAAAATTTACCATTAGATTCCCAAACGAAGGAGGCAGACAGAAGGAATATTCTAACCTGGGCAGATTGCTGTGAATTCTGCGCTGCACTGATAAAGCAGCAATAAGGGCTGATTGACGGCAGAAGTTCAGACTGAGTTAAAGTGCAGCATTAAGTTTACACGCAGCCTGAGCCTCTGACAGGCTGCTTAGCCCCCAGGCTCTTGTCTGAGAGGGTTATTTTTCTCTCTCTCTCTCTCTGTTGAATGTGCAATTGCATGGTGCCTGGTGTTCAGACAATGGGGATGCTAGCTATTTGCTTCCTGTTGAATGGTACGCCTCACTTAGCAAGTTCAATGCCTCTGCAAAGCTACTGATCGCAATGATGACGAGATGGGCAAAAGAAGCCTCTGTGGCCATCTGCACCTGACTCACACACACATGCCTTGACTCAGCGGTTCACAAACCAAGGTGTGAAAACATTTGGGGGTGGATGCGAAGGTAGGTGGGTGTTGGGATTTGGGGGGGGGGGGGGGGGCGGGAGGGCAGGAAAAACACGTCATCATTACATTCTTCAGT
Organism: Hydrolagus colliei; assembly: GCA_035084275.1. NCBI lineage: Eukaryota > Metazoa > Chordata > Chondrichthyes > Chimaeriformes > Chimaeridae > Hydrolagus > Hydrolagus colliei. Next base: position 3,650,145 of record CM068754.1, on the reverse strand, counting down.
GAGCTTCACACAATGGTCTTAGCCCCCAGAGACAAGCACACTTACAGTCAACAACACAGAGACCTGGCAGCCCTGAGCGTGCCCTGCACTAGGACTCTTTAACCCTTTGAACAACTGAGAGGCCAGACAGCCATGACCTTGCTCTGCCTCCACGGGGACATTTTAACCCTTTGAACAATCGAGGGTCCAGGCACAAGTGAGCTTGCTCTGTCTCCACTGGGAGCTTTTAACCCTGAGTAAAGGAACAAGAAGGCAGTTGTGAGCTCGTTCTCTCTCTCTCTCTCTCTCCAATGGGTCTTTTTAACCCTTTCAACAACGGAGGTTCCACAGAGCTGTGAGCTTGCCCTCCGCTGGGACGTTTAACCCTTTCCAGCAGCTGCAGACAGCAATTAGAATCCACAGACACAGACACTCTGTGAGGGGCAATGAAGTAAGGGGTTGCATGGCACTGACTTAATGATTTTTCTCGGCAGTAGATAGTGGCGAAGCAATCACCAACAGGTTACATGGGGAGGAAAAGGGATTCCATTTATAGGTTACAGTATCTGAGAATTGAAGAGTTCCAATGGTTTACACTGGATCTAGAATAATGGGATGATCTGAGATGAATTAGAAATTGAATCGAGGGGCTTGTGGGTTTATACAAGGGAATATCAGAGGCCCAGGTGTCAGTTCAAGGTTGGAGTCTAATACCAGGCTGGGTCTGGTAGTTTATAATAATAATAATGATAAAACTTTCATTGGATATACCGTCTCATCAAGCCTTCGAGACGCCTCAAAGCGCTTCACTGGATATACTGCAAAGTGAATTTTGCTGGCGAAACGTCATTATTGTATTGTACAATAAGGGATACCCGGCATCTTACAGATAATTCTTTCAACAATACATCCGCTTGTTGGGAAAGGAGGCAATATTCCTACATCGAGCTCACAGTTTTGCTTAATATTCCCCTGCAGAGCTGGGGGAGTGCTGCATTGTCAGTGGTGCCATCCTTTGGATGACAGGTTAATATGAGGTCCCATCTGTGGACATTAAAAATCACACAACACTATTTGAAAAGATGTGTGTGGATTGGAGGGTGGGCGGCAGGTGTCTCCTGATGTCCTGGCCAACAACTCTACAGGTAACGGTTGATCATTCCCTTCATGCTCTGTGCAAAATTGGCTGTTATGTTCACTTACAAACACTCTATAGAAAAATCGCTGAACCGTTTAGACGTCATTTCCGTTCAATGAAATGCGAGCATTGTTACATTATTCCCCTTTTTCTTGAGGAAAGTGCTTTCTTAAGCTTCTTGTCTCTGTAGACAGCGGGGCAGAACCGAGAGGAGGGAAGGAAACAAGCCTCCACTCACTGGCTCTTTGAATTGAGGCCATAGTTTCAGATCTGACTCTCTGACAAGTGAACAGCTTCCAGCTTCTGTGATTTCTACAGCGCTTGAGAGAGAGGAGACATTATTGTGTAAATGAGGTTATACAGATGGATCTGAATGGGCCACTATTTATCCCTCTGTGTCCTTTCCGATTGAAATGTGCAGTGCACCTTCTTGTCATTTCAAAGGGCCCTTCACATCGTTTTGTCCCCAAAGATAAGTAAAGAAGCATCCGTTAATCGCAAGGTATCAGACGCCTGTCAGCCATGGCACACCTCTGCTGTGCATTGTTACAGAAGAAATAAATCAGTCAAGTTTCCCCCTGAGTCTGGGGTTTGCAATCAGTCCTCGGAGACCACTGACAGAGAGAGAGAGAGAGAGAGAGACAAGTGTACATTTCTGTGGCTCTTCTCAGCCGTGCCAAACATAGTGCCTGTCCCAGCCAAGGTCCAAACTTTGTATCCGAGACCCGAAATTATTCACGGTTTTTAGCCTCGAGACTGTTGTCTTATTGTTTAACGGCCGGCAGAATTCTGGAAAATTCTCACATTCCGTCTTTAATTTTGTTTCGACTAAATTCTTTTCAAAGACCCAGCTTCCAAATGAATGCCTCAGAGTGTGATGTACACGCCAGGGGACGGAGTGGGGAGTGTGATTTAGTCTGTGGGGGTTACAATAGAGTGTCGTATACAGTGGAGGGGGATACTGGCTGGATTTACAGTGGAGGAGGGTAATTGAGTGATTATACAGTCTGTCTGAGTGACAGTGTTAGAGTGCAAGGCAGAGTGGGATGGAACGGGAGGAAAGGAGAGGGATGTACAGTGAGGAGGATTGAGTGGGATATACAAGAGGAAATTTGGGTAGGGTTGCCAAACATGATCTCAAAGCACTTTACTGGATATACCATAAAGTGGATTGGGATTTCATTGACTGTGATTGTGATGACTGTTGCGATGACTGAAAGATTGACTGTGCATTTTATGGATGAAATGTGGCAACCGCTTGCGCACAACAATGTCCCATAAACAGCCATGGAGTGATTGACCAATTTTATTTGGGAGATTTGTTGGCCAGGACACCGGTTGGCAGAAACTCCCATCTCTTTCCGAATAGTGCCATTGGATCTTTAACATCCACCTGGATAGGCAGACAAGAACGTCTCATCTGAAGGACGGCACCTCTGACAAAGTAACACGCCCCCAGCGCCGAACCGAAGTGTCAGCTTAGACTATGCTTTTCCACGTTCGGAGTTGTTGTCGAATGAAACATATAGGAAGGTTTGTAGAGTGGAATGTAGGGGGTTGGGGAAAGAGAGGACTGTGTGAGTGTGTCATACATGTAGAAGGGTTGTGGAGTGGGATGCATGGGGGAGGGGTCAAATAGGTTGCGTAGTCTCATACAGACAACAACAATAACTTGAGATTTATATAGCGGCCCCTCATGCAAGGTAGCATCCTAGAGCGCTTGACAGTGATGGAGCCGAGCGTAGCCCTGGGCCGAGGGGAGTACGTAGACACGGTCGAAGGGGAAGGTCTTCAGATGCGATCTGAAATTGGTGAAGGATGGGGCAGGGCAGAGAGATAAGAGGAGAGAGTGTTCCAGAGTTTCTGGGAGTAGTGGCTCAAAGTGCGGGACAGCAAGGTGGAAGACAGTCTGCCGTTCTCAAATTCCAATAAACGATAAATAAAATCAAACAAAGCAATTTACTTTGAAAATTAATATATCTGTTTTATACTTTATTCAGTTCTGTAGTGCCACCCTTACATTTGTATCTCATTGCAGTAAAGACCTGTACAGTTTCCAACTGTCTGGAAGGGTGTTGTGTTTCAATAAATATTTTTTTTATAAAATAAAACTTCAAATAAATATATTTAGACTAAACATGTTGGCAAAGAAAAACAAAAAAAATACAAAATAAGATTAAAGATTAGTAACTTTTTTTGATTGATATACAGGCTGTCAATTTGTACCTATGCAATGCTAATATCGGAATTTTGTATATACGACAAATAGGGCCCAGTCTTAACAAGACACAGACGTTCATTCATCCGAATGTACCGGTAAAGCAAAGAGTCAATCTTGGCACCATTCACAGTATTAATGATATTGTATGTACAACAACGACAATAAAAAAATCAAAACTAACTTAACGAATATCTGCAGATTTTTAGGGTATGTTCACAGCCCAAAGAAAGTAACTCCGACCATGTTAGAGCATAAGATCTCTCTCTCTCTCTCGCTGAAAACACATCCCCAGCCACGAAGTTCCCTCTGTACACCACACTGGCCATCCCATTTGTGCTCAGTTATATCCAGGTAATAAAGTGTCACTGCATTGTAGTCCAAATATCTGGGACCCACACTCACCCTGCCCTTCCCCTCCCACTCCCCCAGGCAGAATCCGCATGGCTTATACATAGAATTCATCCACTTACTGTTCTCTTCTGTCTAAGGTTCATTATAGCTTTTCCTCGCCCGTTCAAACAGCACAGGTTACCTGCAAACAGCAAGCCCTCCCTCGCACCTCCCCACCAGCCAGCCAGCCAGCCACTCAGTTCCCCACAAAACACGATGCTTCATCCACACGGTTGACACATGTCATCACTAAATGCCAGTGACTCACGTTAACTGAGTGACAATGCAGTAAATAGCCAGGGCATCAATGCGAGGCAATACACGTGTGTGCAGGTCGGAATCCTTTCAAGACAGAGTTCAAAAATACATACGTGTATAATTATTATCTTGAGTCAAGACAAATGGGTTTAATTGTAATAATACTAATATTAATCCTTGCATTTGATACAGCGTCTTTGAGGCGTCTCAAAGCGCTTCACAGAATATACTGTAAAGTAAGTTGACTGTATATTTTGTAGGTGAAATAATACTGGAAGGCAATAGATGGATGGGGGGGAAAGGGAATTAAAAAGAGATCTCTTCTCTCCCCCAACCACTCCTTGTTAGCCAAGGCAACACACATCCCATTGGTCCATTTCCCTCTTAGCCAATTTGACCCTGTTGGATTTATCCAGGAGTCTAGTTGGTCGATGTCAGTTGACAAGCAGAGCTGAAATCCAACATCTGCATAAACTCCTCTTGGAAGGTGGCAATTCCGAAGCTTGGGATAATGTGCTACAATGGAATTTAACAGGAAATCAAATTGGCTTCCCCCCATTCTCCCTGCCACCCACCCCCTCCACCACAGAAAAAAAATTGGAACAATTCAATAACATTGATTTGACTTTCACTGCTGAACAGGAAGTATTGATTAACATTAACTATGACTCAGTTGCCTGTTATACACAGTAACATCGAACCAGTCTCTCTTAACTACTGCAGCTTATAGTGCAAAACAAGCGTCTTAATAAGTGTGGAGGACTGAGTCAGAAGTCACTCAGTCCACTCGCTTACACTGCTTCCTCAACAGAGTGCTAGCCTTATTAGCCAAGCAACTGACTAGAATGAGAGGTTAAAGAAATACCGAGACCATGCAGTCTAAAAGAGATAGCCCTATATTGGAGTTTTGTAATAAAGATGAGGTATGCAACAAATAAAAGTTATAACTGAGGCTTAATAATAAGTGTGCAACAGAGATAGTATTTATAACAGTCTTGTCTAGTGTGTGTAACAGACAGGGTTATACTTAAGAGTGTGATTAGTTAAGATGGTGCGTAAAGGCAGGTGTTGTAATGATCTTATAATAAGGGTGTATGTGTAATAGACACAATTCTGATTGGGTGTGCAATGATGGTGGTGTGTAACAGACAAGTGTTCAAACAATGTTACTCAGGCTGAGGTGTTTTAAAATCATTTAACAATAGGTTAGAACTATGATACATTGAGGTCTGAGAAATTTTTTAAAAACAGAAATAAAACCGGAAATGTAGGGTAAATGAACTGAAATCTATGATTTGTAGATTTGTCTGGATAAACAGAAAGAAAGTCTGAAGCTATGTTGCAAGACATCATTAAGGTTGAAACTAGTAACCGATAATGAGGCTAGGAGTGGTTAAGCGATATCAAATCTGTTTAAGTCTTTCGATTGTAGGAAGAACCAAAAAAAGAGGATGGAGCCACAGAGTTCAACAGTCTCTTTAGAAAAGACAGAGCGATAATCATTGACTGGAAAACTGAGCTTATAGAGAGGAGAGATCAATGCATTTGGAACTTGGGAGGGAGGAGTTCAGTGGAGCATTCCAATACTACATTAGTGTTGATGAAGTAGAGGACATAGGAACAGGAGTAGGCCATTCAGCCCTTCGAGCCTGTTCCACCATTCGATTAGATCATGGCTGATCTGTACCTCAATTCCATTTACCCTCCTTTGGCCATTATCCCTTGATACCCTTGCCTAACAAATATCTATCCATCTCAGTCTTAAAAAGTTAAATTCGTCCAACATCTACAGCCTCTTGGTTGAGGGAGTTCCAAATTTCCACACTACCCTGTATGAAATATGCCTCCTGACTTCACTCCAAAATGACCTAGCTCTGAATTTTAAGATGATGCCTGCTTGTTCTGGATTTCCCAACCAGGGGAAATAGTTTCGCATATCTACCCTATCAAATCCCTTCATGGTTTTAAAGGGAAACACTGAGGGAGAGAGAAAGGACAGTTTCTCAGTAAAGTTACACTACAGAAGATGCTGCAGATGCATCTGTACTCAATACAGCTGAACCAACCACCAGAGATGCATCCCACAGCACCTGAATACACCTGCCGAGGGGCACAGGTGAACAATGAAGTTTGACCATTCTGTCAGCCACACCACAGGAGAACCATTATTCTCACCATTACTCTCAACACAGAGCTATAGCAGCGGAACTTAAAGGGCAAGAATATATGGGTCTATCAAAGGGAGCCATGTCATTGAGTGGTTGGTGGGAGGTCCTGGGTTCCGTCTCTCCCTCGCCAACTCCCCCTATAAAGAGGTTCACAGCGAGCTTCGATCTGTGGGATTTTGCAATGCGGTTCCTTAAACACTAAACAGCCACTGGTTACAGTTCTCATTTGCAGGACGAGAATTGCTTATTCAGGAATCCGGTTAGGAAATACAGTAAATCCCTGCTAACTCGTCACTCCCAGCAAAAAGGGCGTTTTTTTTTCCCCCTGCAAGTTAGCCATATGTACAGATACATAAATAAATGCAGCCTGGATATTGACAGCACCATGACTTGAGTGGTCTTGACAAGTTAAGCCAGGGTCCAGTTATCAGGAGTTTACTGTACCACAAATGGAGCCCTCAATATCTTCAGGGAAAGGAATATTCAGTAAAATCATTACGTGGGGACGAGGGAGGACAGAGATTGAGAGAGAGGGAGAGAGAGAGAGAGGGTGGGCAGGAAGCATGGCTTTGGTCTCAGTGCTAAAATGCAACAATGCATTTCAAAGAAGCATGCCTTTGCATCAAACACCTGAATATCAATTTCCCAATCCTGCAACTGCAACTGCAAACATTAGTGAGTAAGTGGAGATGGCAAGAGAGGCAGAGACAATTCGAGAGAGCGAGAATTTCTCTCCCCCCAAAAATAACACTGCAAATGGTGAGGAACAGAGCTGAAAGTGTCTCTCACAGTAAGAACACCTCGCCTGGTATTTAAACATCGCCTCTCACCTTTCACAATCCAAGTCAACAAAGGGTTAACGTGACTGAGCTGCAGGAGTAAGTATGTACAGCGCAGAGTGAAGTTGGTGATGGAGGGGAAATAAAATATATTTTCAATAGAGTAGATCACATTTCTAAGGCAAGCAATAAATGTTTAATGCGTTGATAGTGGAGAGGAGCTGCGTGGTTTCCCGATAAGCTGGCTGGCTGTTGACAGGACCTGCTGCCAATAGGCTCTACACCTCCCCCTCCCCTTCCCTCCATCCCCATGCCTGTACTGCAAGTTATCAGATTAGAGAGACAGAGAGAGAGAGACAGAGAGAGAGAGAGAGAGAGAGTGTGTGTTGTGGAAAACACTCTCCCCTATTTCTAGAGGAGCTCGGCCAAAAGAGTTTGTCCCATACAGACAGAGGGAGGATCCAACATCTCGCCCCCTCCTCAATGCAGATAAGGTTTGTTATTCTGAAGACGCTAATACTGAAATTCGCCAGCAGCTATGACCTCGCCAGCTCTATACTGAACAAAGAACCCATAAAAAAAGGTGCTTAACATGGAAGAGAATACATGATCCCTTTTCGCCTGTGTCAATGATAAAGCCTCGGACTTTCCAAAGTGTAGCCATTGTGTGTTGCTGGGAGGCGCTCGCTTCAAATATCCCAGCTGGGAGCCTGGTCTCCTCCTCTTCTCCCCCCACGAACCCGCCCCACCCCGCCACCACATCAGCCCTCCCCCTCTGTCCCATCCTTGGTGTGTGGAGCACGGATCAGTCACGGGATAGGGAGGGAATGGAACCCGGTTCCAAGAAATTCCAGAGAAATGTGCCCTTCTGAACTTCCACAGGGTTTTAACGGCGGTCACGGACTTTGCAAAGTCTTGGTCATAAAGGTTTCTCGAAAGATTTGGGTCGCGGGGCGTTGGACACCTTCCTGCACACAGTGTTAGAGGAGCTACACCTGCAGCCGGGCCTCTTGACTCCGTCGTAGCAGCCCTGGCAGGCCCGCAGGCAGCCCTTGGCGGGCAGGTAGCACCACAAGCAGGGCAGGAGGACCGAGATGAAGCCCATGGCCGTCCAGCGGGCACAGCAGTGGGCCTGGGCGCAGGAGCAGGGATTGTCGGCACAGTTGTCCTCGTCGTCGGTGGAGCAGTGGTAGAAACAGGCCCTCGATGCAGCACAGACACGTGCCGTACTCCACGGCGCTCTGCAGCGAGCAAAGGCATCTCTGGTTGCAGAGCCAGCAGGAGGGCAGGGTCCGGGGGGCCGTGCACTCGTGACACTTGCACTTCCCGCAGCCCTCGCACCGCATGGCGTGTCTCCGCCAATCCTCGGCCACCGCCGCCTCCTTGCCCAGCTGGCCTTTCAGGTCAGTCTTGGGCTGGGCCCTGATAATCCCCGGGCCAGGGTTGGACAGGCTCAAGGTGGCCAGGAGTCTCTGGTCGGAGGCCGTGCTGCCCCGCGAGGCCGAGCTGACGGTGCTGGTGGACCGGCTGAGATGCTGTTGGACGGCGGAGTGGTGGAGCTGGGAGCCCGGGCGTTGGTCCGGGCCTCCGTGGCTCGGCTCGGACATCCTCTCCCACTTCTGCTGCGAGCCGGGCGGGCTGGTGGTGGGCCGGTGGCAGACGATGACGGGCCTCTCCACGTAGTCGTTGGTGGCCCTGATGGAGCGGATCTGATCTATGGAGAGCACGGCCCCCAGCTGCATGTCCCCCGGGTCGGGGTCCGGGTCGGGGTCTGCCCGCTGGCGCCCCCTGTCGTGAGCGAGCTGCAGAGACAGAGGGTTGCCGACAGGAGCTTGGGTTTCCATCTAAAAGCAATCGGTGCCTTCCCAGGCTGGGTGCACATCAGTCAAACCTGATCGAGAGGCAGAGGAAGAGAGAGACAGATCAGGCATGTGCCTCAGCAACAACAACGACAACAACATTGTACAATATAGCGCTGGACAGCCATTGTTTCAGACCCAACATCGCTCGACAACAACAACAAACACATTATGTTTGCACAGCGTCTATCATGTCACAAGGTTGTCCCACCGCAGTGGCCCAACTCTCTGAAACACCGCCCAACACAACGTGCATCCATCACCATCTCCAACATCCTCCTTAACAACCAGGGGGGGGGAAACTGGGCCCAAATCTACATCACTTTCCAGACTCTCTTCTCTCACCATTTGAAAACCATTTGATCTACACCCCCCCA